>CAKNXH010034792.1:0-10053 GCA_932178445.1 Andricus quercusramuli | reverse complement strand
TAAACAAGAACTACTACTCTTGACATTCATCAACTTTGTACGATTTATTCCGAAAGATAATAACTTTTCACGATTTACAGGGGAAAAAAAATTGTTTAAACAAATACTACTTGTTTAAACAATTTACAATTATTTAAAATTTACTTCAAAACTCGTCACTTATCGATTAAAAATAATTCTTGTTGAAATTTTTTTTAAAATACCGCCTTTAGAATGAATTTGACAGAAAACTGCTATTTTGCATTTTTTGGGGCATTTTCCGTGCACAATTAAAGGGGTTCAGGTGTGCCAAAATTAAAAGCTATTGGGTGCAAATTATTCCTGAAATACTCCTCAAGAGGTGACAATACTTTAATTGACAAAAAATGTATAACAAGTACTTCTTTTTTCTATTTTTTTAAAAATCGAGCTTTTCCCATTTAAAACCCCATGTCCATTTCCGGAAAACGAACAAAATGGGGGGGGGGGGGTTATCACCAAAAATTGAAAGTCGAATTTTTGGACCACCCTAGTATCCGTAGGTTTAAGTTGTAATTTGGTGACATTCAAGTGAAAATGGAAAATACTACTGAATAGTAGGGCGTATCGAAAAAATTAAATATTTTGCTTTCGTGTTTGATGGGAATGATGATGGATTTGATGACGATGTGGAAGAAGGACCGGTTGATCGGAATGTTGATAGAATTGACGATGATGTGGAAAAAAAGGAGTTTATGGGAATGATGATGGAACTGATGATGATGTGGAAGAAGTATCAGTGGACGGAAATGATAATTATTGATTAAAATAGTTTTTGTTTTACTGTTCTCTAAACTGTATGCTAGTATTGTACGTAATATTTCATTATTTAACATACTTCGTTCAAAAGTATTCTAATTTTTTTCCCAGAAGTGCATGACAAATGTAATCAAAAGTGACTCCTCGTACAAATTTTTAACACCCTCTTTTCGCTCATTTCTCATTAAATACTCTATAACTGTATCGAATTTCATTTTTTTAGTTCAGTTCGCTACACCGGATAAGATTAGGGTGTATTGCGTTCGCGAATAACTAGACAAATGTCGGGCAAAGGCGAATAAGATCTAAATTATTCGCATTCGTCAGAAAGGACAAATTTCGCATTTAACCAGATGAGATCCGGATTAATCGTATTCTAAAAATTGTACAAATTTCGAACTTAACCGAACTAATCGCATCCGCCAGACCATATATATTTATAATATTATAATACACAATCCGGATCAATCACATCCCACAAACCGTACAAAACAAGGACATGACCGGACACAATCCGGATTGATCGCGTCCTTTAGACCGCACAAAACGCGGACTCGGCCGGAAACGATCCGGATTTATCGCATCCGGCAGACCGTACAAAGGACGGACTTGACCGGACACAATTCGGGCTAATCGCAACCGCTGGACCGTATGGGGACGGCGATTTGTCAAGCTCAGCTTAGAGAGCAGCACCGTGAGTGGAGATATACATTGTACACAAGAACAAGGCATTTTTGTTTTTTTCGAATTACCATTTCTCATAATTTTTATATTTCCGAATTACCATTCGACATGCTTTTTATTTTACCGAATTCTAATTTGAAATAATTTCAATTACAATCAAACATAATTTTCACATTACCAAATTATAATTTGGCATAATTCTTATTTGTCCGAATTATCATTTGTCATCATTTCTATTTTTCCGAACTACAATTTGTGATAATTTTTATATTTCTGAGTTACCAGTTAATCTGATTTTTATTTTACAGAATTATAATTTGACATAATTTGTATAATACCGAATTATTATTCAAGTAAAATAAAAATTATAGCAAATGGTAATTGGGAAATATAAAAATTATGACAAATGGTAATTCGAAAAAATAAAAATTATGACAAATGGTAGTTTAGAAAAATAAAAATTATGTTAAATTGTAATTCGGTATTATACGAATTATGTCAAATTATAATTCCGTACAATAAAAACGAAGTCGAATGGTAATTCGGAAATATAAAAATGATGAAAAATGGTAATTTGAAAAAACAAAAATTAGCACAAAAAGTAATTCGGAAAAATAAATATTAGTTGAATTAGAAATTTTAAGACAAATAAAAATTATACCAAGCTGCGTGTGTGGAAGGAGAAAGGGCATTGAGTGCGGAGATCAGGTGTGAAGGAAGAAGGGTGAGTGTAGGCAAGGGTGTAAAGGTTGAAAGTGAGGTGTGTGAAAAGGAAATTGGAGTGTACGAAAGTTTTGAGGTTAGGAGTGAAAAATTGTTGTGGGGCAAGGGGGGTAAGAGATAGGCAGGTGAAGAGAGGGTAGCGTCGTGGAACAGTGGGTAAGGTTGGATACAGGGATGTCGACGGTAAGAAGTCCGCAAACGGGCGCCAGAGGTCAGGCGGGAGATGAGGCAATTGCTGACGAGGTTGCGAGCTCGGTTAGTGGAGTGAAGGGGGACAGTAGCGGTAGCGGTCAAGAGACGTTTAAGACGCCGACTAGGGTGGGGATGGCAGAGAGAAGGGATTCAGGTACGGCCCATAAAGGCGGGAGGCCCTCTAACCTACAACGCCTGAACAAGCTAGGCAGCGTGGGCTCGAATCGAAGTTTAGACGAATGGCGAAAAAAAGGAAACGTGACCAGTAGTGAGGGGGAAGACAAAAGAAAAAGAGAGGAAGGGGACGATGAGTTAGAAACGGATAAGGAAAGCAAGAAAGGCAGGAATAAACTCACTAAACGGAAAACACCAGATAGAGATAGGGGGGACGGAGGGATGTTTGAAAAATTAGAGGCTCTCATAAAAGGGTTTAGAGAGGAAACAAGGAGAAGTTTGGAAGACATGAATAGGCAGGGAAATGCTGTAAGGGGGGAAGTAAGGAAAGTAAGAGAAAAGTGGGAGGAGTGGGATAAAATCTGGAAAGAGGAGAAGGATAAGGTATGGCGTAAGCTAGAGAGCATAGAGAATAGACAGAAGGAGGATGACGAAAGGAGAAATATTGAGATAAAACAGCTGGAAGAACGAGTGAACAACTTAGAATTGAGGAATGAACATATGGGGAAAGAAACAGAGGGTGAGGAAATAGACATAGGGAGTAATAAGAACGTGCAAAATGAGAATGAAAGATTGAAGAAGAGACTGAGTGACATTGAAAGGAGATTGGAAGGGGAAGAAAAGGCAAAGAGAAAAAATAACATAATTATTAAGGGATTGACAATGGAGAGTGAAACAGGGGAGGCGGAAATCATAAATCTTCTGAGAAATATTGGAGTGCAGGTAAGGGTAGAAGGAGTTAAGAGGATAGGAGGGACGAACGAAGGAAAGGAAGGAATGTTTGTAGTAAAAGTAGGGAGTGAGGAGGAGAAAAAGAAAATTATGGAGAACAAAAAATTATTGAAAGGAAGAAGGGAAAGAATTGAAGAGGATCTGACATGGAGGGAGAGGAAAAGGAGATGGCAAATAGACCAGAGGGCATGGATAGAGAGGAAAAAGGGGCACATGGTATGGATAGGGAGAGACAGATTATGGATAAATGGAGAGGAATGGTTCTGGGACGAGGAATCAGAAGAAATAAGGAAGAAGGAAAAAAGAGTTGAGAAAGGTAGAAAAAAGGAAGATACAAAAGATGTTAGCGAGCAAACAGAGGGGTTTCCAAAAAGCAAGGCGGAAGAAAAGTAAGGAGGATAGGAGAGGGAAGGGATGGGAAAATCGTAAAAATAGCTTTCTGGAATGTGTCAGGCTTGAAGAACAAGAATGAAGGATTTTGGCGGGAGTTAGAAAAATGGGATGTGATTATGATGAGTGAAACATGGGCAGATGAGAAGGATTGGAAGGGGATGAAAAGGATGCTACCTAAAGGGTATGTGTGGACAATGCAAGAATCGAGAAAGGAACACGTTAAAGGTAGAGGGATGGGCGGCATGGTCTCGGGGGTGAGAAAAGAACTGGCAGTAAAAGGGAGAACAGAGGAGGATAGAGAGGAAAAGGATGGAACAATGGTAAGAAGGATTGTAATTGGAAAAGTCAAAATAGCGGTGGTTTGTGTATATAGAAGAAGAGGGGAAGAGGAAGGTTGGAGAGAAATAAGGAGGTCGATGGAGGAAAAGAAGGAAGAGTTGGTTTTGATAGGAGGTGACTTGAATGCTTGGACTGGCGAGCAAGGGGGAGGGACTTGGGATGAAGAAGAGGAGGCCTATATAAGGAGCTCCAAACATAGGGAGATAGACAGGGAGGGGAGGAGGTTACTAGAAGTAATAGGAGAAACAGGATGGTTCATATGTAATGGCAATATGAAAGGAGATGAGAAGGGAGAGATCACATTTGTAGGTAAGGGAGAGACGGTTATAGACTACATCCTGGCGGAAGAAAGAATGAGGAATATGATATGCAGTATGAAGGTGGGGAATGAGATAGGGTCCGAGCACTTCCCAGTAATAGCGACACTGAAAGGTGGCGTCCACAAGCGCGGTAGAGGGAGAAAGGAAAGAGGGGGGGAAGGAACGCGAAAATGGGAGACTGGGGGGTAGATAAATTAAAAGTGTTTGAACAAAAAATGGAAAAGGAGAATGTTAGATATGAGAAGGAGGAGGAAGTAGACGTGTTGATTGAGAGGTTGAAAGGGTCGATTGAGAAGGTAAGGGATGAGATAGGTGCGAAAGAAGGAAGAGAAAAGGGAAAGAGAGGCTGGTGGGATGAGGTATGCAGGGAGAGTAAGGAGAGAATGAAAGAGTCTGTAAGAAAATGGAGGAAAGGAGAAATAGAGAAGGCGGAGTACAACATGAGAAAAAGAGAACATGAGAGGATGCTGGAAGGGAAAAAGCAAAAAGGAAAGGAGAAATACAAGGAAGAAGTAGAAAAAGCAATCAAAGAAGGTAGGGTTTGGGATGTGATAAACAGGGAAAGAGGAGGAAGGAGGGGCGTGAATGAAGAAATAGAAATGGATGAATGGACGGATTATTTTAAGGGTCTGCTAGGGGGAGAACAAAATAGGATCGAAGGGGAAAATAGAAAGACAGTCCAGGGAGAAAGGGAGGAAGTGAACGAAATAACAAGAGAAGAAGTGAATGAGGCGATAGATAGACTAAAAAGAAGCAAGGCTACAGGAGAGGATGGTATGGAGAACGAAGCGATAAAGTATGGAGGAGAAGGGACTAGGGAAGGGATGTGGAAGATCTGCAACAAGGTCTGGAAAGGAGAAGGGTGGCCGGAGGAGTGGAGGACAGGGCTGGTGGTACCGCTTGTCAAGAAAGGGGATGGTAAGAAGGTAGAAGAGTACAGAGGGATCACCCTCATGCCAGTGGGTTATAAAATATACACGGAAATTCTAAGAAAAAGGTTGGAGAGTCAGATAGAAGAGAAACAAAGTATCCCACACAATCAGACGGGATTTAGAAAAGGGATGGGAACAATAGATAACATTTACGTACTCAACTACTTGGTTAACAGAAACTTAGGGAGAAAAAAAGGGAAATTAGTAGCCTTGTTCGTAGATTTTAAAGCAGCTTTTGACTCAGTGAATAGAAAAGTTCTATGGCAGGCAATGAAAGAGAAGGGAATAGAGGAAGGGTTAGTGAAGAGGATAAAGGAAATTTTTACTGAAACCAGGATTAGGGTGAAGATAGGGGGGAAAAAAGGGGAGGTTTTCTGGACAGAAAGAGGTCTTAGGCAAGGGTGCCCGTTGAGTCCGCTGCTCTTTAATATGCTGCTGGCAGACTTAGAGGAGAAGCTAAAGGAGAAAGGGAAAGGGGGGACGATTCTGGGTAATAGCATACTGTACTCTCTAGCATACGCGGACGACGTAGTTCTATTAGCAGACGATGAGAAGGGTATGAACCTAATGATAAGAATTTTCGAAGAATATGTACGAGCAAAAGAACTGACGGTGAACGTAGGGAAGACCAAGGTGATGTGCTTCAGAAAGAGAAAGACCAAAATAGGTTACGGTTGGAAGATGAACGGACAAACAGTGGAAACTGTGGAGGAGTTCTGTTACCTAGGTTTCTGGTTTGAGGCAGGAGGGGGAAACGAGGTGCAGGTGAGGAAGAGAATCGAATGTGCGAGCAAAGTAATGGGCCAAGTATGGGGTATAGGAAAGAGAAGGTTCAAGGACGATTGGAGAATGAGGGTCTGGTTGTTTGATGCGTTGGTATGGGCGGTATTGGGTTATGGGGTAGAAGTCTGGGGATGGAAAGAACATAGGAAAGTGGAAAGTATGCATGAGAGATTTCTGAGATGGGTAATGGGGGTTAGTTGGAGTTGCCCAGGATACATGTTGAGGGAAGAACTAGGAAGGGAGAAAATGGTAACGAGACAAATTAAGAGAGCCTGGAGGTTTGAAGAGAAACTGAAAAGGGGGGAGGGGAGCAGGATAGCACAAGTATGCTTGGACGAAGTTCGGAACAAGGAGACGAGAGGAAATTTGGGAAACTTGAAATGGGAGGAAGAAAGGACAAAAATGAGGAATGTTTGTGATATGCAGGAAGGGGTTCTGGATTGGCAGAACATAGAATTAGAGCTATTAGTAAGACAAGGAGAAGAGAGATGGAGAAAGATTATGGATTCGAAGTACAATAGATGGTATATGATGGTCAAAGGGTTGACGGAACCAGAATATTTGCAAAAGATGAAAAAGGAAGACAAATGGAATAGGGTGGTACGGTTTAGAATGGGGGAAGGAGTGAGATCTTGTAGATATTGGATGGATGAAGAGGATAATTTGTGCAGAGTATGTGGATACGAGGTGGAGTCATGGGCACATGTGTTAGAGAGTTGTACAGGAGAGGAAGATGGACAGTTGAGCGTGGATGAGTGTGTGAGATGGATCTTGGATGGTAATGGACAGGGAGTGATGTGGATGAAAAAGCTGGAAGAAATAAGAGAAAGCAAGGGAACAGGGCAGAGCCAAACGGGTAATCCTCTGTGAAGGAAAGTCACTAGAAAAATGGTAAATTTTAAATCGTTGAAAATGCAATTGATGGTAAGAGAAAACGGAAGCCCTGGAAGGTCGCTCATGCTTAGATTTGTAGAAAGTTAAGAATAATAGTATTAATATGACTGTTATCATGTAAGGCGAAGATTTAGAATATAAGCAGCGAATAAGTTAGACTAAGGATGAAATGTAAAGATATGTACAGGGAGCGGAGGCCCTCAAACCCGTAAAAGGGAGAGATTAAATATACATACATACCAAGCTGCTATTCGATCAAATGATTTCCAGTAAAAGAATCATGAGGGAAAACAAAATTTGGAGAAGATTCATGCGCCTCTGTACTAGAAATTAAAAGAATTTAGCAGTGAACAAAATGAGCTATTGTTTATTAATATTCGATCAAAATTACGATTTCCTAGTCAGGTTTCAAAAAGCATGAAATATAAAATAATTATTAAAATCAATTATACAAAGAGAAAACCTGAGACGTAAGATGGTTACATCCCAATATAGCGAAGGCATTTTTCATTTTTAAATTTGATTTTTGTGCGAATATTTCTACACAAGGCTGTTCCGGTATGTATCATCAGTCACGGACGCCCTTTGTATGATAAAAGACCATGGGCAAAATATTAAATAAATACATAAACCCTCCAGAAATTATTTATATACCTCTCTATTTTTGTGATTTGCATACACTCTTATACGCGCTGGTATTTTTCGCGATGAAGTCATATGTGGTGCGGTTACTTCAACACCCGACTCTTATGTGTGTTGCGTTTACTTCCACGACACTCCACTAAATAATTAAATAAATGCTAAGCCGCATCTTCTTCAAAAAAATGAGCAAGTAACGTTTCGCTCTATGAACACCCGAGGAACCACACTACTATCCCTGAACGTATCATTAAAATTGTGGGTATGAAATTGAACAATATCCACGAAGTAGTATAAGGAGCGGCATATGACTTGACGGACTTGTTTCTGCCCGCCAGGAGATATACCAACTGATTTAATCTGTGCTGTTATAAATTTCAAGAGACGCATAATTGGAAGCCTCATTTTATTCATTATCGTATGCATTATTCATTTATAATTTTGAAAAGGTCATGAAAATGTTTTGAATCGAAAAGTTAAGAAAACAATAAGATGGCCGATGGACCGGGAAATGATCGAGAGTTTTTTGAAACCGAAAAAAATTGGGAAATGACAGTGAATTTGTTTTTTGGCTGGGAATTTCACAAATTTTTAGAAGAAAAATCTATGCAATCACTTAAAATATAACAAAATTCATATAGAATGATATAATGCAATTTGAAATAAGTTCGATTTGAACTATTATCTTAACATTAAGTTCAATTATTAACTTTTTCAAATCATTCAGTTTACAATGCGTAATTCTAAGATCTTTCACTTTATTAATTTTTCTAGTATTTTAGGTCTTTAAAAGAATTTTTCATGGTAGCCGCGGAAAATGAGCGTGATCTACTGCTTCCGAAATGAGCTTAACATCTCTCTTTTCAAGCGGCGTGCGTGGACCGAGTATATAATGTTGGACCTCGCAGTAGAACAGTGGTGTAGGGTGCGAGGTCAACATTTCATACTAGGAACAAAATTGTGGCGCATGCGCGGTCGCACGTGGTTAGAAAGAGAAGGAGATATGCCGATGTTTTCAGGCAGGAGCAGCGAGGAATACAAAACGGTGGAAACTGACTAAAAATGTAAACAGTTTCAGACCTCGTTTTTTCTGTGTTTTTAGTGCCAATTACATGCGCTTGGTTCGCCGACTTAAAAAGAGAGATCACGCTCAATCCGATCGCAGCAGAACACGCTATTCATTTTCCGCGTCCCTACCATGAAAAATAAAATGCATAGCATGTTCCGAAAACATTGCCCTTGCCGTGAAAAGGTATTGCTCTCCTCCTTGATATGCAATCTACTATTAAAAGACAGTTTCGAAGACTTGAGCAATTACAAATTAAGAACGCTTGTGTCTTTAAATGTTCGATAAAAGCGTTTAAACTTGATGAACAGTAAATATAAATTAATTAGTGATCTTCAAAGTTGAACTGCAGTTCGAGTATTAGTATATGAACAATAATTGATTTTATGTGACGTTGTGAATTTATGTCGTGTGGTACATTACGATACAGCGGAAGATTACTCTTCACATTATACTCCGCTATGTCGTAATGCACAACATTACGATACTGTACGCTGTCGCAACAAAACTTGTTAATGCACCGTCGTCAAACAAAATAGTATATGCTCCAATGCGCACAATTCGGGTCTTCACGTGACTCGCTTACAATACTCGCAGGACTTATCTTGCCTCGGCTTCGAACGTCCTGCGAGCATTGCTGCTCGTCGCGTAAGACCCTCATTATGCGCCTCGGCGCATAATATACCATTACAAGATGATATTGCCCTGCACGATTGCTATCTGGGAGTTGGTACAAGGAAGTACCTCTGCAAAAAACGTCAGATTCAAAATTTCGACAACCTCGGATCGGGACGTAAGCACAATACTTGTTAATGCAAGAGTTCGCACATAACGTCTAAGTCTTGAATACGTCTGAATGCGAAGTGAGAGATTTCGCGTTCATTGCGTGTTAATGCGAGAATTCAAATATGTTTCAATGCTATAGAATGCGATTGAATGCGAAGCACAATTTGTCTCGACGCCATTGAATGTAATTGAATGCGAAGCAGAAGATAGGCGATTGCTAAGTATTGAATCGCATGCACGAGATTTTCTCTGGAAATCTGCTCTTCGACAACCTCGCATTCAAAGTGCAATACTTTTGAATAAGTTTCAATCTGACGCTTTTTGTATGGCTTTCAAGGAATCTCGGAAGACACAGTACTTGTAGTCCAAGATCCCACTGCATTTTTTTTCAGGTAACACGCCAGCAGGATAAAAGTTACTGGAGATGAAACCTTAGACATAGACGATCAAGGAATGGCCACTGTGCCAGCGCCAAGTCGGTCAAAGGTGAGATAAAAATGGATTCTTAGCGACATATTTATCTAATATTCACCTGTCGTGAGCCAGCAAGATGAAATCTACACAAGATTGTAGAGGGCAATTAGTGCTTTCAGAAAATGTTTCTGTGCCACGCCCCACT
>CAKNXH010034790.1:0-13400 GCA_932178445.1 Andricus quercusramuli | reverse complement strand
AGCTTCTCGCAGCTCTTCAATAATTGATATAATTTCGTTTGTGTGACTTGGATTTCCAGCTGCTTGAGACGCTAGCAGTAAGCGTAATCGATCTACCAATTCATTCGGGTCATCCCAGTAAATGTAGTCCATCAGACTACCCTGTCTAGCAATCATGTGTTGCGGGATCATACCTTTACCTGATAATGATTTTCGACTTTTACTTCGCCTATTTGTATTTTTTGATGGAGATGTGAGAATTAATTTCTTTTTAAAATTTTTGTATTTAAAGGATTGATTGTCACGAATTTCGCCATCTGGTTTATAATTCTTTTTATACGCATTTGTTGCAATGATAATTTGCCTATAATTTTCGTGATCATTGGGGGTTATAGAGGACTCTTCGGGAACTTTTTTAAATAAAAGTTCGAGCAAGCCTTTACTTTTGGGAAAATTCAAATTACCCACATGAATATAGTTCTGAATGAAATTTATAGGAGAATCTCCAATCCTTAATATATCTCTCGTTAATTTTCTCACTCCATACACATTATCGAGTTCTCCGCTTCTTTTACCCAACAATATGAGATACTTGTTTGCATCATCATCAACAATCCATGAAGATGTAGGCGTTTCTGAGTTATTTTCCTCTTCACTACGAGCTGATAACTCCATGTTACTGGGGTATTCAGTCTCGTCTGCTTCTTCCTTGTCATTAATTGATTTATATGACAAATCATCATCATCATCAATACTTTCTTCTACTTTACTCTTTGCTTCCCCTTCTTCTTCTTTACTTTTGATTGGCTCAAGTTTTTTTTCTTTCATATTCTTGAGACCACCAACAATTTTCTCGAGTGGATTAACAATGGGCTTAAAAGTGTCACTTAATGTTTGTTCAACTGTTTCTTTACCGAACTTTATTAACCTATGCTTCCGTCGAATTGATTCACTAGCTCTAGCAATTTCATGTAAAATATTTTTTTGCTTTTGGAAATTTCCCTGACGAGAAGACATGTTGATACACCAACGTCTAAGGTGCGACTGTTTCTGTATTGATCACAGCATATGTATATATTACTTTTCCAGATTTATGAAACAATCAAAACCTTTCCTATATCTACCTTGGTTGAGATTTCTATCCTTATCAATTACAACGAATCCATACTTATCGCCATTCCAGCAAGCTAAACACATATGTTTAAATTTTGAATAAGTCATATCAGTATTCACATGATCATCATAAATATGCTTTAGATTCATTTCATCTTGTTTAAATAACACAGGTAAATTTACTTTATCGCGTACAAGATGTTTAGGAATATAGGTATATGTCTGGCTCAAGTAAAAACAGTCGACATCCTTGTGTCTACCCATAGAAAAAAATGCTCTTATATTGTCCTGTTTCTCGCAAGCCACATCATCAAATACAATTACTGAATTTGGTTTTGCTTCACTTGGCATCATAACCTCCTCATGCTCATTGAAAGGATAGTACTCAACGCCATCTACAGATTGAAGGACTTTTTCCAAAAATTCATACTTTGGTTGATTCAGAGATTTTGAGTAGTTGTAAATATTTTCGAATCTTAGTCCATTTGGATGTATCAGTAGAGCCAGCAAAGCATTTGTCTTTCCACAGTTGGAAGGTCCACAAAATATTGCTCGTACGCTGTTTGGTAACAAATGCCCATGTCGTTTTTCTCTATTCTCGTTTTGAACAAGCGAATCATAATTCTGGATAGGTAGTTTCACAGGTTGTGTTTTAAACTGCATCGTGACAAAGACTGACTGGAAAACCTATAAATATCTTGGTTATATAGGTTGGCCGTTCAGTCTGAAAGTATCCTTGCATAGATATGATCGTTCACAGAGGCAAACGAGTCAGTTGCAATCGAACCGTGAAGCAGGCAAGACGTGGAAGAGGTTTGCTCAACAAAATCATCAACAATTTGCCGTTTGAGTTGCACTTGCCTGGTTACCAGTACTGTGGACCAGGTACTAAACCAGCCAAACGATTAGCACGAGGTGATCCAGAAATCAATCCACTGGACGCTGCTTGCAAAGAGCACGATATAGCCTACTCACAGAATATAGAAAATATAGAGGCTAGAAACTCAGCTGATAGAGAACTAGCTGAAAAAGCTTGGAAACGTGTCTTGGCTCAGGACGCAGGCATAGGTGAAAAGGCAGCTGCTTGGGGAATAACAAACGTAATGAAGATAAAATCAAAATTCGGGGTGGGTCTCAGGAATAAAAAATCTACCAATACACTCAAAAAAATTGTCGCTGCAGCTAAAAAGTCCATGATTTCAACCAATAATGCGCAAACTGCCATTAAATCTGCACTCAGAGGCGCACGCGCAGCTGTAATGAAGGCTGGTGGAAAAAGAAATGTCAATAAACTTCGTATTCTATCTGTACCGACCAAAGTAGGAGGATTTTTACCCTTTCTCATACCCGTTTTCGCGGGCTTCAGTGCTGCCAGGGCGCTAGCTGGTGGAGCCGCAGGAATAGCTAAAGCTGTAAATGATGCAAATTCGGCAAAACAGCAACTTTCAGAGAGTAAACGGCATAATGGAGCGATGGAAGCCATTTCTTTAGGAAAAGGCCTTTACTTGAAGATATATAGGGAAGGATTAGGGCTTCATCTAAAGCCATATAAACAAGGAGCAGGACTTAAACGCAAGTCAAAAAGCTCAAAGTGAAGCTACCTCATCGGGCCTTAACTGATGCAGATTTACTCCAATTCGCAAAATCTTTGAAGATTCCGCATTTTCGAGGTGTTTTCATGCGAAATGGATTACCAAAGGGTGGACCACGTAAATATGAATGTGCTATTGTCAATCTTGATGATAAAAAAGGACTAGGAACACATTGGTGTGCTTATAAAAAGATTGGCAGTAAAATAATGCATTTCGATAGCTTCGGTAATCTTCGACCACCTTCGGATCTCTTCAAGTATCTCGGTGCTGGTAGCATAAAGTATAATCACGAGAGATATCAAAATTACGATACATTCGTGTGTGGACATTTATGTTTGCAATTTCTATGCAATCAATTAAAATCTAAAAGTACGTTCAATCTACTTAAGTGCTGAAATTTGCAATATCAAGTCAGTTGAACGCTAGCAGTCATCATGGATGATTCATTGACACTGACATTATCGGGAACTTCTCCAATCCTGGAAACTCACTATTTTCCTTCGATTGAGTTGTCTCCTCATAAAAATTACGCACTTGGACTCGTTGAATTTCTAACTTTTAATTCGATACCTAATGTAGACATTGGCCACAATAAATTTTACGTGGGTAATGAAGTAATTGAAATACCTACAGGAAGTTATGAAATAGGTGACATAAAGCGCTATCTAGAGAATGTTTTAGTCAAAAAGGATATTGAAATTCATAATAAACCAAACAATAATACTTTAAAAAGCGAAATTCATTGCAGTCACGATGTGAATTTTGAGCCTAAAGATTCAATTGGTCAATTGCTAGGTTTCTCTCCACGCAGACTAAAAGATGAACAAGTGTATGAATCTGATCAACCGGTATCAATCATAAAAGTGAATTCTTTTAGGGTTGAGTGTAGCATAACTACAGGTGTATATATTAATGGTCAGAAAGTACATACTATTCATGAGTTTTTTCCCTTAGTGCCACCTGGATATAAGATAGTGGAAGTACCATCCCATGTCATTTACCTGCCAGTCGCCGTGCAATCAATAGATCATATACAGCTCCGCATAGTTGATCAAGACGAACATTTGGTTAATTTTCGTGGAGAAGTTATAGCAATTAGACTACACATCAAGTCTTTCTAATAATAATGGGTATTGTTTTCAACACAAAGATTGGCTTTGGTTATAATAAACCAGCACAATGCCACAAGCTAATCAGTCGACAAAGAGCAGTCGAAGGGTTAACACCTCACAGTGCCCTCTTCCTAAAAAGTCAATGTCTGAAGCCCAAAAGAAGAAGAAAATAAAGAGATTCAAGATTTGTTGCACCTGCATCTGTGAATTTGTCTATCAGCGTTTGATTATTTGTCATGGACGGGGAAATTTTAAATATTCAAGCACCAATCATCTTTGGTGAGTCGATTGCACACTGTGAAATTCATGCACATCAGCCTTATGCCTCATCAACCTTCAACAACAGTGATGAAATTCAGATTGCTGTTCAAAATCAGGACCACTGTCTCCTGCCGAACAAAAGTTCACTTCACGTGCATGGAAGAATCGTAAGAACTGATGGAGAACCAGTGACAAACACAGTTTTAGTTTCTAATGCCATCTGTCATTTGTTTGAAGAAGCGAGACATGAAATCAATGCAATAGAAATTGATAGAAACAAGAATGTTGGTCTCACTGCTCTCATGAAAAATCATGTATCTCTAAATCCTAGACAATCACGTTACATACAGAATACTGGTTGGCTCGAAATAAATGATAATAATCAATCACTAACAATCGCTACTGGCTACTTTGATGTAGCCATACCGCTTAACATGATATTTGGTTTTGCTGAAGATTATCACAAAATCATTGTCAATGCTAAGCATGAACTTATTTTGACAAGATCAAAAAGTGATGCAAATGCCATCTTGCAAGCGGCTCCCATCGAGCAGTATAAAATTGAAATTAATAAAATAGAGTGGTTATTGCCTAGCGTTAGACTGTCAGATTCACAAAAATTTCAGTTGCTAAAATATATTGAAAAAGATCCACCTATTCCAATAAGTTTTCGAACTTGGGAACTGTATGAATATCCTCTACTTCCAACTACTTCAAACCACGTTTGGACAGTAAAAACCTCAACACAATTGGAAAAACCGAGATTTGTCATACTTGGATTTCAAACAAACAGAAAAAATAATACTACTAGAAGTTCTAGCAACTTTGATCATTGCAATCTGACTAATGTCAAACTACTTTTAAATGATCAGTGGAGATCGAGAGGAGAATTTATACAGCATGCACCTCTAGTTGTTATTGACTGCTCTAAACAAAATGAGTCACTGGAATACGAACCAGTTGACGTTCGTTTAGAATTTCAAACTAGTGACAATTTTCCTGCTCAAACGTCAGCATATTGCTTAATTTTTCATGATCGTATAGTTGAGTGTAAACCAATAAGTGGTGGGGTGAAAAAGTTGGTATAAGACTGTTGTAACCACATGGAGATAGTGTAGTTGCAATCAAGATGGACTACATTGTGGATATGTAGGGCTTCAAGTTACCAGACAATAAATTTGTCTTGAAAGAAATGGCTATATTACCATTCTATGGTGATATAGGTATAAATCCCGATTCTTTTCTCTTTCAACCACCCTGCAAGTGGAAGAACGTTCCGTCAAAATATAAGTCTATAAACATTTGGACAGAGCGCAATCATCATGGAATACCCTGGAATTCTGGTGATTTACTGTATTCTCTAGTACCTGTAATTCTCGAGAATTTTTTAGCAGAGGCAACAAAAATTTATGTAAAAGGCTTGGAAAAAAAGAATTGGTTGCAACAATTTGCGGAAATATCGTGTAAAATTGTTGATATGCTTGATTTGGAATGTCCCTCGCTAAAGGAATTGCGTGAAATGTTTAGAATTAATTATATTAAATGTACACATCATATGTATGAAAATTACTCTAATTGCGCAATTGAAAATGTAATTTTATTGGAAAACTGGATGACTATAGAACATGAATATTTTATTACTTGTTTTAATTTATAGAGATAAGACGACAAATGTTTTTCCATATACTTAATTTATAGTCTACTTATTTTGTAAGTATACTGTACTGATATTTTAGAAATAAATAAAAGAAAATAAAAATGAAATTTCTGTTTTGTTTTCTCAGAGTTCCTTGTTCTTATAATAATAATAAATAAGTGTGAATAGTAGATAAGCGAATCGTGGGTCAGCGAACATCATTGGCATTGTGACTTGAAGGCACATCAGCCTTCGGTATTGAGAGATTACGTCTGGTGGGTCAGGTTGCAATAAATGAAAAACACCAATTTATATTCAACCTATTTTTTCTTCTCTGCTCTTTGTTTTCAGAGACTTGTCACTTACAGTGTAGCTATCTTGCAATCTAAAAATTGATTAAACACTCATTCCTCTGCTCACATGTCATTCGTATAACTCACACATACTTGCTCTTATACCGCTTCACTCTGTCGCGTAAGGTCATCCGCGGCTAAAGACCTAATGCCGTATACGTTCCAGTAGCTTCGGGATTGGTGTATTTAAGGAACCATGATCGTAGCTTCCGGAGCCCACAACTTCTCCTAATAATAATAATCCACAATCTTAATTCTATATATGTACTATATACAAATACTATAACTATATACATGAGATTAATTATACAATAAAAACACTAAATACATGAGATTAATTATATACAAACACTATATACATGAGATTAATTATATACAAATACTATATACATGAGCTTAATTATATACATTATCAACTTCCATGGGTTTGCAAATTCTCTTGGCATATCCCCATGGAAGTATATCTGTCGTTCTAAGAATAAGCACTCTTTTATCGTCGTGCCAGCTTAGTGCAATTTTTTTCTGTTTAATGGTGTGCACTGCGTGTCTTCTACTGCGGATCAAATTTTGGTACGCTGTTACATTTACATATTTAAGAAGACACTCTTTATAATCATTAAATGTAATTTTCCTCAACGTAGACCCTTTCACACCTTTAGCTTTCTTTTTCTCACACCTTTCATTCCAGTTTTTGTATACATATGATTTCGCTCTCAAACCACCAAACTCTGTTATAATTTTTCCACTGCACTCATCTTTCATTAGTCCTAATACTTTTTTATCTTTAGCGGTATTCCGTAAACATTATCTGGAGGATAATCTGATGTGTCAAATCTGTGAATATACCGCTTAATGCAATCATAAATGTTTGGAACGGTGAAATGGTAGATGAGACTATCAGTGTCGGTGTGATCAATTTTGCGCGATTTCCAGAATTTGGTAAAGTGTAGTTGTAATGAAAGTCGTAGGTAATTATTTTGGAGAGATCGAGAACAGCAAATCTCACATGAATTGGTTTATTGAATTTAACTTTAAGTCCTTTTGATTCAATAATAACCATGTCATCATCGAATATGACACAGCTATGAAAATTTGGCTTGGAAATCAGAGCTTTTGCACCGTACCTTCCATCCCACTTTGTTATCAATCTCACTTCTCTATATTTTCTAACATTCTCCATTGTTTTTCCAAGGACAGAATTGTTCATCAGCTTGTAGAAATTTTTCTCAAAATCATTGCTAGACATTTTTCGTTTCTCTGTATTTAGGTCAATGTACTCTTTTAGCCAAGGTTTTTGCTCAAACTTTAGAATTCGATGAATTGTCGGTACCTTCAGCCCCAAACTCAAATACTTTTTCAAATTTCTATAGTGGACTACGTAATTCTTCTTTGAGAATACGCTCGTTATCAGTTTTGGTATTTTACATGAGGAATTAGGTGGTACAAAGTGCTCCGGAGCCAAAGGCAAATCTCTGTGAAGATCATGCAATTCTGCAGGATATTCCAAGTCTACCTCCAAAATGTAACCTATTGGTGAATCGTCTGGAATACTTTGTACATTGATATCTTGATAAAGTACACATTCGAAACCACCAAAAGGTAAACATTCGCTCATTGCTGCACCATACTGGTTGTTGATATCAAAATATGAGATATATGATTCAGGTTCGCTTGGATTAAAATCTGAGCCCATGAATTGGTTATTCGCTTTGGCATATCTGTTTGAGCACTGCGATACACCGCCACGAATACCCCTCTCAATTAGAAGAATCATTTCAGGATCTGTTAATAATTCAAGTTCAATTCCGATTAATTTGAGCATCGCATCAAAAGCAAGTCCTGGAGCTGTATAGTAATGTAAGGGATCGAGATTGTAGGTTGAAAAGCAATTTTTTCTGAAATTTTCAAAAATATCAGCCAAAAGTAAAACGTCGGTTTTCAAGTATAAATCAGAGTATTCTCCCAAAGTTTGTATATGGAACGTTTCCCAAACATTGCATGCATGTTGGTAATCTTCATAGGAAATTTCGTCATTATTTAATTTTGAATAAAATGCGCTTTTATGTGGTAACTGATGGTCATTTAATTTTTCCCAATCATTAATATAGTCGTAAGGAAATGCTCCTTTTCTGACTAATAATTGAAACTCTTCCGGATTATTGCAATGCTTGAGAGTAATTTTTTTATCATCATTTGCCAGATAAGAAGATAGTTTTTCAAGGCTACTCGGCATGAAACGAAACGAATCTATAAACCGAAGATTTACTTTTGTACCGGCAACATATTTCGTGAACGAGATGTATTTCTCTTTGTTGATGGGTAATAATTTAACCTAACCCTCAAACTGTTTAGCTAATGCTTTGATGAAAAAATGTGAATCATATCCTGACAAATTATGGAAAACTACTGGTATAGTATGTGAGTCCTTGTAATTCACATTGCAGCCCTGATGACTTGCACCACGAAACTTACCTGTAAAGTGACAATGGTCGTGTTGCCTTACGTCATCCTGTTGAAATGGTTGTTCGCAAATGTGACAGTTTTGAGCAGACCTAAACTCTGCTTCTTGCTCTGGACTGAGTTTCTCCATTGGTACAATGCACATTAGTTCAGAATCAATATTTTCAGCAATTTCTTTTAATTCATTCACGAACCACTGTAAACAATCTTTCCCACGATAAATTTGAAATTTTGAACGAGAGTCATCAAAGCTGCAATGTAAATATAATGCAACACTGTATGGAACATGATTTTGATACGGCCCTATATTGAAAGGATTTTCAGCAACTTCCATTAATAGATATTCCATGTCAGCATAAACGGAGAATGGAACCTTCTCTTTGAACCTATAATTTCGGAATTTCAAAAATCTTTCTTTTTCATTGGGCAAAATCATTCTACATTGATTCGCATTTTCACAATCCAATTTGTGATTCTGTAATGATTTTTCTAATTTGAAGTGACATAGGCACCTGTCACACAAAAATGTGCGACAATGATCTTTTGTAAACTGAGATTTTACTAATCGGGATAAGTTTTTAATCAAAGCGAAGTGATAAATTGGATTACTGTCTTTTGATTCACTTTCCTTGAAACATTCAGTGTTGAGACTTGTATTTTCGATCTGAGTTCTGAGTTATAATGTGGGTAAGATGTAGTCTCATCTACGTGATTTTTTTCAGGACGAATAGCAGCCATTACTGACCACAGAAAACAATAAACATCATTATTCTGAATATTTATAACAGCTTTTTTATCTCTTATATATTTTGGTAAATCAATGAATGTAGATATACCCGAATTTATTGGTAAATATTTATTAAAATTTACTAAGAGGTTTATAATTTCACTAAGTGTCCACCCTGAATCTGTTTCCTGTAATTCTTCTACTTTCACTAAAATTTGACCTAAAACATTTTCATCGTACCACGCACTGATGTCAGTTGATGGGAGGATTCTATTATTTTCAGTGTTTGTATAATTAATTTCTTCTACCGTTTCACCGTTCACTAATGCTTTAAATTTTCCTGCAAAAGAAACGTTTACTTTCAACCCGCCATATTGTTTCAAAATATTTTTTATTCGTTGAACGACCATTGACTTTCTATCCTCCAGAAAATATTTGAGGTCCTTATGTCTTAAATTCACTACACATCCGGTTCTTATCCTACTCTTGAATGCTGATTCTAAGTCTTCCCACTGTATTCTATCTGTTTTTCTTTTTGAATTTCCCACACCTTTTCCCATTTTTCTCATTACTTTCAATTTAGTTTTTAACGCTTTTGAAATTCCTACTGTTGATTGAATATGCATTTTTTGACCTACAGACAATTCTAAGTACTTTAACATGTTATGTAATATTCTAATATTTTCCTTACCAAATTTGATCCACTTGTTGATTTTATTGATTTTCCGATTCTCCGTTAGCATGGTGTACGCCTAGTCCATGATGGAGATGAGTTTCCTGCTTTGTTCAGGCTCTATTTTTTTCTGTCAGGCACGATTCCACTACAAAACTTTGATGCTCACTTGGTCGCTGAGAATCAACTGGAAATTTTTTGGCGTGAAACGACTTTTTAACACATAATATTCCACTAAATAGAAAATTTAACCTAGAAGGTTTACCCACCTCTTCAAATCATCTCCTTTTCTAATGCCCTGTTCACAACAGTTAACTGCAAAGCTCTTTCAGCAGTCTTGGTATTTACAGGGTGGATAAAACTGGAAAAAAATTCCTATGAAACAACCTTTTTTTTAAAATAAACTAAAAAAAAATTCACTGAATTTTTCACTTTAAATCCAAACAAACACTAACCTTTTTCAACAGACAACCTTTTAAATGTGAATCTCAGAAAGTATGTTGAGGATAAAAGAAGTAGCGATTTATAAAGTCACTGCACTGAATCTGGCAATACACTGGAAAATTGTTCGCAGATCACGTCTCATATAGCTGAAGATTATTATTATCATGAAGGTTAATACCTAAGCAGAAAAGGTTTTTGCGATGTAACTTCAAGGGCAAATGAAACCAAAAAAATGTAACCTTGAAGCTATTTTACGTGAAATTCAAAATGCGTTTTATATTCATGAATTCGGCTCGTACAATTCTCAAAAACTGGAGTAGCTACCGGATGCAACCTGATCCGTAACAATAAATCAAATTCATATAGAAGAAAACAGGATGTCACATCAAAATTCACACACATACAAACTTGCATATTTGCGCCTTAAATATGACTGTTTTATCTATAAGGAAGCAATAGATCATTCTTGAACCTGTTTACATCAATTCGGCTCTGACAATTGCGCAATATTCTGTGACGTCATCATGAACTTCGAGAATTTTCCAGAAGCTCGAGGATCCCTCGAGAATGTTCTAGAGGCTAAGCAACACGGCGTCCATGCCAGCCTCACACGGATACACACTAACACACACTGATACTAACCCGGCCAGAACGCTCCCTGCCTATCTACTCATATCTACCACATCGTACACTAGTTCAGTATAATTCCTCAAGTACACATTTTTTCGTGTAGGTCTACTATTATTTAATAAAATTATTATTTGGTAGGAAGAAATATCACTTTTCGATAAATTTAATATTCTTCAAATTATATATGAAATTCGTTACGTTCAATAAACATTTCCTTGTATTTGAAACAAAATTTTTTGATTCACGCCCTTGTCAGCGGATGCCCAGTCACAGCGGCGCTCATATGCGCGGCACATTTGACGTTTTAAAGGTAATACAAATAAATTGCAGAGCAATTATTATTAACGAGTATAAATTTATTAAGTTTCCATCGAAAGATTGCACCAAAAATTGGCTGAAACTCTCGGAAACAGTTGTTTCATAATGCGAACTCAACAATTTTACATAATTTATATAATATTTTATGATGAAAAACGTAATTTTGAAATTTAATTTTATTCATGAGAAAGATTTAATTTCTCGTAACTGAACTTAAAATGCAAATTAAAATTTTCGATGATAAAATTTTTTACTACAGGCTATTTAAATATTTTGTATCACTTTTAAAAATGTTTTAAATCTTTATAATTCATCATGAAGATTTAGGGCAAGGAAAACATCCCTTACTGGCTATTTTTTAATTTTCCAAAGTTCAACTCATCTTATTTCATGTTGACAAGAGTTGGCAACAAAATATCGGCAAGGTAGGAATCGGATAATTATTTGTGCTGTAAAATTGTTTAACAGGAAATTACTTATTCAAACAAAGATTTCTCTCATTCAAATAAATCCGCGTTTTATTTTCTTCAAACATGTCTCAAATAAAAATAATGATTTCAATGCGATGACTATGTTGACTTCTGGCATGGGATTAGTTTTTTTTCCGTTTCATGAACATACCTTTATATTAAAAGAATATTTTTTATATCTGTATAATCTTTGCGTTGTGTTGACTATGATACTTGTTAGAATACAGTTAATATTTTCTGAATTAAATGTAATATTCCTTCGTCTCGAAAGAATATTTCTTCAATTCAAGTATTCAAGTAATTATTCGTTTGCAATGATTATGTCGACTTCTGGCATGGAATAATTATTTTTTCAGTTTAATGAATATATATTTATATTAGTAGAATATTTTTCAAATTTGAACAATTTTCTCATTGTGCTGATTATGATAATTGTTAGAATGCAATAAATATTTGTTTAACTAAATGAATATTCATTTATCTTGAATAAATATTCCTTCAATTTAAGTCATCATTTCGTTGCATCAATTACATTAACTTATAGTGTCTAATATTTTTTTTCTCAATTGAACGAATATAGATTTATGGTGGAAGAATATTTTTTGAATTTGGATGATTGTTTCATTGTTATGATTTTGACAGTTCTTAGCATGGAATAAATATTTCTTCGATTTGATGAAAATTCATTGATCTTGAGTGAATATTTTCTTGAACCAAACAGAATTAATTAATTGCTCCAATGATGAATGAATTATTTAATCTTAAAACACATTTATTCGTTTCAGAAAATCGATTTCATTGGACTAAAGAAGGAGTTCTTCAGGCGCCTAAAACATATTCAATAAACCTAGGTTCCTACCTTCTAGGCAATCATTTTTTTTAATCAATATTTTGCACTTCTAATGCAAAGAAATACTTACTTATACTAATGAAATATTACCAAAGAAATCATTTCCTTGAATTGATGCTTGAATATTTTGCATCTCAAAAATGTTAACTTAACTGAAGTAAATAATTCCTTGGTACGAAGAAAAAGAACCAGAGAAACGCATTTCCTTGAATCAAATCAATTTTTTTTTCAGTGTACAGAGCGAAAATATATCTAGTCGAAATATTTGTGGATTAAAATGAGAAAATATAATTGTGAGATCAGATTGTGCTAATAATGCAGAATAGTTTCAGATGGTGGTGCAGATAAGAAGGAAGAAATAAATGATAAAGATAAATGTCTGGATGTCTAAGTTTGCCAAGTTCTTGTTCATAAAAACTACCTGCAATAGCTTTATCTCGATAATCTTTAAGCATATACGTCACTGGTTCAGTATTCTTAACATGCCTTATGGTAAATATTTCAGTTGTCCAATTCGGTGTGTAGCCTTTCTCAAAAACATGCTTAAATTTACTTATACGAACTTTATCTCCAACTTTAAATTTAGCTTTCTCAACTGCTTGTTTCACATTGAAATTTTTTTATACATTGAACAACAATTTTTTCTCAGTTTGTTTAGTAACATCTTTTGGTTTCATTCTAATAGTCTGATGTTTGGTATCGTTGTAAGAAAAAATTAAATCTTTCAAAATATCTATCCACTTATAATTACCCTGCAAGCTAAATTGCATCCACATTTTATT
>CAKNXH010034789.1:0-10860 GCA_932178445.1 Andricus quercusramuli | reverse complement strand
AAAATTTTATGGTATCATCAGGGTAAAATAAGGACTTCTCAATTAAATACCGTAACATTCGGAACTGCGTGTGCACCTTTTCTGGCAATTCGTACCTTACACCAACTTGCTAGCGATGAAGGTAAAAATTTCCCGCGTGCCAGTAAAATTCTCTTACGAGATTTTTACGTTGATGACCTAGTCTGAGGCGCGAATGGGCTTCTAATCACCCTTCTCTCCTTGATAATATCAAAAAGAAGATTTTTAACCTAGAATGTGTGGTAAAAGAGGATCCTGTTCAGAAAACCCTCGGAATTATTTGGGATTCCCAACACGATATCCTTAAGTACACGGTTCGAGCGGTCGATGCTCAAACCACTTCTACCAAAAGAAAGCTTCTATCGGAAATTTCGAAAATCTTCGATCCTCTCGGACTTTTGGGGCCGGTGGGTCTCTACGCCAAGGTCTTCATACAGGACTGTTGGAAAGCGCAAATCAAGTGGGACGAATCACTTCCTCAAGACATCCACACCAAATGGAAGTCATTTACGGATCAACTCTCGTTTTTGCAAGAATTTTCAATGCCGCGAAAATTTTTATGTGAAAGTCCGACCGAAGTCGAAATTCACGGGTTTTGCGATGCATGCCTTCATGGCTATGGAGCATGTCTTTATGTTAGATCTCTCGATGCGAAAGGTAAAATCACAGTCAATTTGGTTTGCAGCAAATCTAGAGTGGCTCCACTAAGCGGTGTCACAATCCCACGTTTAGAACTTTGCGCGGCATCAATTCTCAAAAAACTCTACGTTGAATCAATAGCTCAATTTGAAGTTCCAATAGAGAAAGTAACGTTCTGGTCGGACTCCACAATCGTCTTATGTTGGTTGCAGAAAGCCCCTCATTTACTGAGAACTTTCGAATCGAATAGAGTCGCTGACATCCAATCGCTAGGAGATCAAGTCCAATGGAGACATGTCCTATCAGAGGACAATCCAGCTGATTCTCTCTCTAGGGGACAACTTCCAGCAGATTTTATAAAAAACAAACTTTGGACTGCAGGTCCTAATTGGTTAGCTCAGCCAGAAAGGGAATGGCCTAGGTTCGTTGAAAAATCTTCAGAAAAGGTCCCAGGGTTGAAAGAGGGTGTTTGCTTACTGAATACATTCACCTGCAATTACATTTTTTCTCGAGTTTCATCATTCAAACGCCTTACAAGACTAACAGCTTACTTTCTACGTTGGAAAGAAAAATCTCGAAGAAATCGTTCACTCTCATGCCAAGAATTAATCAACGCCGAACGTCGATTAGTAGCAATGATGCAACGTGAAAGATTCCCGGAGGAGATTAAACTTCTCGCAACCGCACGAGAGGCGGCTCCCGATGAAATCACTGTTCCTTATCGAAAGTCTACTAAATTCGACGAGTTGAATCCCTTTCTCGACGAGTACGATCTCATTCGCGTGGGGGGTCGTTTGAAAAAATCACAGTTAATCTACAATCAGAAACACCCTTTCTTACTACCTAGCAAACATCCGATTACCCAGCTCATTATCCGCGAATGTCACGAAGACAAAAAACACTCAGGTATTCAATCGACTTTGTATACTCTCAGAGAGAAATTCTGGATTTTGAACGGTAGAAATCAAGTAAGGAAGATAGTTCATCACTGTGTCGAATGTATTCGACAACGACCCAAAACAATGCAGGCTCAAATGGCAAGTTTGCCCGAAGTCAGGGTAACTGAAGCTCCAGCTTTCAGTCGTACGGGAGTAGATTATTTCGGACCAATTCTCATCAAAGAAAAGAAGGATCGCAATAGGAGTTTCATAAAGACTTATGGTTGTGTTTTCATCTGCATGGTGTCGAAAGCGGTGCACATAGAACTTGTAACCGATCTTTCGACAGAAGGTTTTTTGGCAGCTTTGCGTAGGTTTATCAGTCGGAGAGGCGTTCCAGAACACATTTATTCCGACAATGGTACAAACTTCGTAGGGGCCAACAAGGAACTTCGCGAAAAATATGATTTGCTGGATACAGTAGAATTCAAGCAGGCCATAGGATCTTTTGCATTATCGAAAAGAATTGAGTGGCATTTCAATCCACCCTTATCTCCTCATTTCGGCGGTCTTTGGGAAGCAGCTGTGAAGAGTTTCAAGCATCACTTGAAACGTGTACTAAAAGACCAAAAACACACCTATGAACAAATCAACACTTTGTTGATCGAAATTGAAGCAATTCTAAATTCTAGACCTCTGTACGCTCTTTCAGCTGATCCCAATGATCCGTTAGCCATAACTCCTGCTCACCTTTTGATAGGCCGACCATTCAATTTTTTACCTGAGAAAAATCTTGTTGCAGTTCCTGACAATCGATTATCGACCTACAATTTCATCACAAAGGCTCGTCAGGACTTCTGGAGAAAATGGTATAAGAATTACCTTAACGAGTTGCAGACTCGCCAAAAATGGCACAAATCAACTGAGGAGCTAAAGGTTGGCTCAGTTGTCATACTTATGGAGGATAATCCCGGATGTGCACGCTGGCCACTGGGTGTGATCGTCGAGATATATCCTGGGAGCGACAACATCGCAAGAGTAGCCGACGTGAAGACCGCGAGCGGCACCTACAAGCGTAACCTTACCAGACTTTGTCTGTTACCTACTGCGTAACAATCCCTCGATAGGGAAGTGAGTTTTCTGAGATTAGATTTAAACTTGTACATTCCTGTAAATACGTTAACTTCCTATTTTCATGAGCCAAACTGACTAATAGGTCCAAGTAGATTTAAATTTGTATATTTTTGTAAATACGTTAAAAAACAAAACAAAAAAAAAAAAAAAAAAAAAATTTTTTTTTTGTAATTAGATCACCAAGGTTCATCGAAAACAGTCCCTCCAAAGGAACTAATTTCCAATAGTTTAAGTTTTGATTATTATCGCTCAATGTTTGATAATTTAATGTTGACATTAGTTTTTAGAACAAACATACGTTCAATTAATCGCATTTATCTTCGTTGTATCCAACTCTGCTTCATTTGTTAAAATGTAATTTAACTCATCTCGCAGCTTCCGCCGGGAGTATGTTCCGTCGCAACACTAGTCCCTGATTGTAAACCTGGATTTAAGACTAAAATGTTTCCTTGCAAGTCCCTGAATTCGAATCTGATGCGAAAGAGTGAGGGGAGAGAAGGAAAAGAGCATGCGTGCGCGCGAGCTGCGTTGCCTCAGCATCATTCGTGTATAGTCTTTCGGCCCGCACAGAGCTCTCGTGTGTCCGCGACCGTTGCACTAGCAAACTTACGACGCAACCAGTGCGTCCTCGCTTATTTCCGCCTGCGAAATAGGTAAATTCGAAGTAGCTCGAATATATGCCGTTATTGCGGCCGATGTTGCTTCCACCTGCGAAGCAACCTTTCAATCGCCACTTACGCGATTGTCCACAAACTTTGAGTCGTGTGTGATTTGTGTTCTCGTACTTCGCGATAAATTTAGTTCAGTGTAAGCAACTAAAGGTGTGAATAAATCCCTGTGGTGAATCTTCTCACCTTCGTGGAGTATTCACTAAAATCTTGTAATTTGTTTGTGTTTTGTGAATAAATGGGTTTTTTATGCCTCTGGTAGGCTTTTTCCCTAAAGTGAAGTGTATTATTTCAGCTCCCAGTCACCAGTGCATGAAAAATTTTATCTTTGTGAACTAAGTTGTCGAGCCCTTTTCCGGGAAGACAATTCAAAATAAAACATGGTGCCTCCTGTGAGGTCTGATGCCTCATAATTCCCAAAAAAGTGTGAAAAGTGAAAAGTGCGAGAATCGTTTGGCGTCTCACGCGCGGCGTTCGATGCCTACGTGACTCGGACCACGCCGCTTCATTCTCTTCAAGCGTCGTCATCGGCTACCTTTTGGAAATCTAGCGTCTCATACCACATTATCGCTACCAAGTCGCTCCCACATCAGGATTTCTCACCACCCAGGAAGCCGCTGCAGTGGAACTTCCAAGGAAACTGAAAGATAAGTCCAAATCTCGTTTTTCAACAGTGTTTTTCAGTTCTTTTTCAATATTTATGTTCGTGACTTTGTCCGTTTGTGAATTCCCATTGTTTCCGGCATCAGGCCGGCCCACGTGGCAATTTCGAGTTTGAATATGCGAGCGAACTTTGAATAAGTTGAATTTTTGAACAATTTGGTTCACATTTTCGGGAGTCTTCTTTGAAATTTTATTTAACAAAAATAAATTCATCATTTTGAGTCGCATGTGATACTTTCTTTCATTCATTTCACGAGTAAAATTCAACATCAGTGTTTCCGATCGTTATTTTTTATGCTTTCACGAATTAAATAGATTTAATCATTTCTAACTCGTTCTAATTGAAGTTCAATTAATTATTTCGCGATTAAAATTAACGAGATTGACTCTAAATTTTCTTGTTTCAAGATCTTTCGAATTTATCTTAATGAACGTAAATCCGATGCTCCATCGAAACGTTTTTGTTTCTTAAAATGTAGGATAGGAATACTAATCACGGTACACTGCCAGAAGCTACAAGATTTTCTTGTTGTTTTCTTAACAAGAATCACATGTGCAAGGCTTCATGAGTCTTGTTTCTAATTTTTCTAATTTCTTTTGCTGGAAATAAAGTTCGTGATCAATTCCTGTCCTAGTATTTTCCATTTAACGCTATAAAATAATCCTATCGTCACTTCGCTTTACGATTACGTGAGGTAACATAATCAGACTTTTGTAAAGAATCCGAAAAAGTTAGGAGATTTTTTGTGTAACAATATATGATTTTTCTCTGTTTGTGCTGCGACCATACGAAGCAACCACGTTAGGTTACTTTAACTTTGAAATTTAGTTAAAAAAAAATGGAAGGGCATATGACTAAAGCAAAGCGCATCGCGCATATCGCGCAAAGAGGGGTTTCGTTGGAAGGAGCGATCGCGGATTTACAGCTATATCTCGACAGTCCCGCGTGCAATTCTACCAACGCTCAGCTACGATTGACGGACATTACTAGTCTTTTTAAAGATTATTCGAAATTCATTGACGAATTGGCCGAGCTAAAACCTGATCATCCGAGTCTCAATGCATTTTCGAAAATACGAACCACCTACTATGACGTCGCAACTCTGGTAACGGAAGAACAAAGCGCGACACCTATTGTTAGTTCGATCTTGAATAATAGTAACATCACGATTTCGGAAAGACAGGATAGACCAAAATTACCGGTAATTCAAATTCCTAAATTTAACGGTGAACATGACAAGTGGGTCGCGTGGAAACACAGCTTCGAAGCTCTCGTTCATACGCGTACAGATTTAAGTAATTACGTAAAACACACACAATTAGCCAATTCACTTTCTGGATCAGCTGAAAATAAGATCATCGCGTTCCCTCCTAGCGAGGAAAATTACACAAAGGCTTGGGACGCGTTATGCGAATCATATGATCAAAAACGTATAATAGTTGCGGAGCATATTGACGCGATTCACGATCTACCATTTCTTTCCAAGGCTAATCCCGACGAACTCTCTTTGCTTATTGACAAAACGAAACAACATGTCAGTATGCTTAGAGAAATTAAGATCGAGCTCAACGATTTCAGCGAGCAAATGATTATCCGAATCTTGGAGAGACGTTTTCCTCCAGGAATTTTAGCAAAATGGCAGGATAGATTAGACGGCAATGAGCTGCCGAAGTTGAATGAATTATACAAATTCGTCCAGTCCACAGTTTTTAAACTTCGATCATTAGAGAGGGTTGCTTCGGGTGGCCGTGGGGCAGCAGGAAAGAGAGGGAGCGACACACTTAACCAGCCTTTTTCAAAGGTCAGAAAGGTCGAGGGACGGTCCCTGGTGACTTCAGCTTCTCAATCTGTAAACTCTCCCTGCGTCAAATGTAAGGAAGAACATCGCTTGTACCTATGTCCCGTTTTTCAAAAACTAAAAACGTCAGATCGTTTCAAGGTAGTCAAAGCTCACAAGCTTTGTACAAACTGTTTGAGCAAACACGCGTTTCCTTGCCCAAGCAGACAACGTTGCAAGAAATGCAACAAAAACCATCACACCTTAATACATTTTGAAAGATCAGTCAAATCAGAAGGTCCTCAGAAGGAGGGAGACGCAAAGCTTTCAAGTTCTTCTGCTCCTCAAGCATGACTACATAGTCACACTTATGTTTCTGAGGCTTTTCCATCAGATTCACAGCTTATGACTACCGCGGTCTTGAAAGTTGAAAATAATCGAGGAAATGATTTAATGGCAAGGGCGTTGTTAGATTCGTGTTTGACAGTCAATTTAGTTACGGAAAAATTCGCGAAATCATTAAATGTAGCTAAGCAAAGTTGTTCCATTAATATTGGAGCAGTCAATGATTTATATACTGTCTCCAATGAGTATATTAGAGCCACTTTCAAGTCAATGTACAACACTTTCAAACGGGAATTGAATTTCTTGATAGTTCCTAAAATCGCCGATCTTGTGCCTAACGAAACATTTCCTCGAAATGCATATAACATCCCTAAAAATCTACAACTTGCAGATCCACAGTTTCATGTGCCTAAGTCAGTTGACATTTTGTTAGCATCAGGTATCAATCTTTCAATGCTATCGATAGGTCAAATTGAGCTTCAACATCAAAATTCTCAGATAATTTTGCAAAAAACTACTTTAGGTTGGATTGTGGCAGGAGGATCAGATTTTTTCACAACATCTGCAAAGGCTTCGTGTAATGTAGTCAAAATCGATAAACTTCTTGAAAGTTTCTGGGCAATCGAAGATTTCGATCACGAACCCGTAAAATCTCGCGACGATGTTGTTTCTGAGCAACATTATATAGATAACACTCAGCGGAACGAAAACGGTAGATACATCGTGCGACTTCCTTTCAGAGACAGCAAATTTCAGCTAGGTGAATCTAGGGCTCAAGCGCTAAAACGATTTTATGCTCTTGAAAGAAAATTCGAGTCAGATCCGTATTTAAAAACAGAATATCATAGAAATCTCAACGAGTATATTACTTTGAATCATATGACCCTTTGCGAAGAAACTATGGAGGGGTGTTATCTTCCTCATCATGCTGTGATCAAAAGGTCTAGTGAAACTACTAAGGTCAGAGTAGTATTTGATGCATCCGCGAAAACTTCGACAGGTATCTCGCTTAATCAGGTTTTATTAGTCGGTCTCACTATTCAAAATACAATTTTTGAACAGGTTCTTCGATTTCGTACACACACTTACGTGATAACAGCTGATATCGAGAAGATGCATAGGCAGGTTCTAGTTCATCCGGACGATAGAAAATTTCAGAAAATTTTATGGTATCATCAGGGTAAAATAAGGACTTCTCAATTAAATACCGTAACATTCGGAACTGCGTGTGCACCTTTTCTGGCAATTCGTACCTTACACCAACTTGCTAGCGATGAAGGTAAAAATTTCCCGCGTGCCAGTAAAATTCTCTTACGAGATTTTTACGTTGATGACCTAGTCTGAGGCGCGAATGGGCTTCTAATCACCCTTCTCTCCTTGATAATATCAAAAAGAAGATTTTTAACCTAGAATGTGTGGTAAAAGAGGATCCTGTTCAGAAAACCCTCGGAATTATTTGGGATTCCCAACACGATATCCTTAAGTACACGGTTCGAGCGGTCGATGCTCAAACCACTTCTACCAAAAGAAAGCTTCTATCGGAAATTTCGAAAATCTTCGATCCTCTCGGACTTTTGGGGCCGGTGGGTCTCTACGCCAAGGTCTTCATACAGGACTGTTGGAAAGCGCAAATCAAGTGGGACGAATCACTTCCTCAAGACATCCACACCAAATGGAAGTCATTTACGGATCAACTCTCGTTTTTGCAAGAATTTTCAATGCCGCGAAAATTTTTATGTGAAAGTCCGACCGAAGTCGAAATTCACGGGTTTTGCGATGCATGCCTTCATGGCTATGGAGCATGTCTTTATGTTAGATCTCTCGATGCGAAAGGTAAAATCACAGTCAATTTGGTTTGCAGCAAATCTAGAGTGGCTCCACTAAGCGGTGTCACAATCCCACGTTTAGAACTTTGCGCGGCATCAATTCTCAAAAAACTCTACGTTGAATCAATAGCTCAATTTGAAGTTCCAATAGAGAAAGTAACGTTCTGGTCGGACTCCACAATCGTCTTATGTTGGTTGCAGAAAGCCCCTCATTTACTGAGAACTTTCGAATCGAATAGAGTCGCTGACATCCAATCGCTAGGAGATCAAGTCCAATGGAGACATGTCCTATCAGAGGACAATCCAGCTGATTCTCTCTCTAGGGGACAACTTCCAGCAGATTTTATAAAAAACAAACTTTGGACTGCAGGTCCTAATTGGTTAGCTCAGCCAGAAAGGGAATGGCCTAGGTTCGTTGAAAAATCTTCAGAAAAGGTCCCAGGGTTGAAAGAGGGTGTTTGCTTACTGAATACATTCACCTGCAATTACATTTTTTCTCGAGTTTCATCATTCAAACGCCTTACAAGACTAACAGCTTACTTTCTACGTTGGAAAGAAAAATCTCGAAGAAATCGTTCACTCTCATGCCAAGAATTAATCAACGCCGAACGTCGATTAGTAGCAATGATGCAACGTGAAAGATTCCCGGAGGAGATTAAACTTCTCGCAACCGCACGAGAGGCGGCTCCCGATGAAATCACTGTTCCTTATCGAAAGTCTACTAAATTCGACGAGTTGAATCCCTTTCTCGACGAGTACGATCTCATTCGCGTGGGGGGTCGTTTGAAAAAATCACAGTTAATCTACAATCAGAAACACCCTTTCTTACTACCTAGCAAACATCCGATTACCCAGCTCATTATCCGCGAATGTCACGAAGACAAAAAACACTCAGGTATTCAATCGACTTTGTATACTCTCAGAGAGAAATTCTGGATTTTGAACGGTAGAAATCAAGTAAGGAAGATAGTTCATCACTGTGTCGAATGTATTCGACAACGACCCAAAACAATGCAGGCTCAAATGGCAAGTTTGCCCGAAGTCAGGGTAACTGAAGCTCCAGCTTTCAGTCGTACGGGAGTAGATTATTTCGGACCAATTCTCATCAAAGAAAAGAAGGATCGCAATAGGAGTTTCATAAAGACTTATGGTTGTGTTTTCATCTGCATGGTGTCGAAAGCGGTGCACATAGAACTTGTAACCGATCTTTCGACAGAAGGTTTTTTGGCAGCTTTGCGTAGGTTTATCAGTCGGAGAGGCGTTCCAGAACACATTTATTCCGACAATGGTACAAACTTCGTAGGGGCCAACAAGGAACTTCGCGAAAAATATGATTTGCTGGATACAGTAGAATTCAAGCAGGCCATAGGATCTTTTGCATTATCGAAAAGAATTGAGTGGCATTTCAATCCACCCTTATCTCCTCATTTCGGCGGTCTTTGGGAAGCAGCTGTGAAGAGTTTCAAGCATCACTTGAAACGTGTACTAAAAGACCAAAAACACACCTATGAACAAATCAACACTTTGTTGATCGAAATTGAAGCAATTCTAAATTCTAGACCTCTGTACGCTCTTTCAGCTGATCCCAATGATCCGTTAGCCATAACTCCTGCTCACCTTTTGATAGGCCGACCATTCAATTTTTTACCTGAGAAAAATCTTGTTGCAGTTCCTGACAATCGATTATCGACCTACAATTTCATCACAAAGGCTCGTCAGGACTTCTGGAGAAAATGGTATAAGAATTACCTTAACGAGTTGCAGACTCGCCAAAAATGGCACAAATCAACTGAGGAGCTAAAGGTTGGCTCAGTTGTCATACTTATGGAGGATAATCCCGGATGTGCACGCTGGCCACTGGGTGTGATCGTCGAGATATATCCTGGGAGCGACAACATCGCAAGAGTAGCCGACGTGAAGACCGCGAGCGGCACCTACAAGCGTAACCTTACCAGACTTTGTCTGTTACCTACTGCGTAACAATCCCTCGATAGGGAAGTGAGTTTTCTGAGATTAGATTTAAACTTGTACATTCCTGTAAATACGTTAACTTCCTATTTTCATGAGCCAAACTGACTAATAGGTCCAAGTAGATTTAAATTTGTATATTTTTGTAAATACGTTAAAAAACAAAACAAAAAAAAAAAAAAAAAAAAAATTTTTTTTTTGTAATTAGATCACCAAGGTTCATCGAAAACAGTCCCTCCAAAGGAACTAATTTCCAATAGTTTAAGTTTTGATTATTATCGCTCAATGTTTGATAATTTAATGTTGACATTAGTTTTTAGAACAAACATACGTTCAATTAATCGCATTTATCTTCGTTGTATCCAACTCTGCTTCATTTGTTAAAATGTAATTTAACTCATCTCGCAGCTTCCGCCGGGAGTATGTTCCGTCGCAACACTAGTCCCTGATTGTAAACCTGGATTTAAGACTAAAATGTTTCCTTGCAAGTCCCTGAATTCGAATCTGATGCGAAAGAGTGAGGGGAGAGAAGGAAAAGAGCATGCGTGCGCGCGAGCTGCGTTGCCTCAGCATCATTCGTGTATAGTCTTTCGGCCCGCACAGAGCTCTCGTGTGTCCGCGACCGTTGCACTAGCAAACTTACGACGCAACCAGTGCGTCCTCGCTTATTTCCGCCTGCGAAATAGGTAAATTCGAAGTAGCTCGAATATATGCCGTTATTGCGGCCGATGTTGCTTCCACCTGCGAAGCAACCTTTCAATCGCCACTTACGCGATTGTCCACAAACTTTGAGTCGTGTGTGATTTGTGTTCTCGTACTTCGCGATAAATTTAGTTCAGTGTAAGCAACTAAAGGTGTGAATAAATCCCTGTGGTGAATCTTCTCACCTTCGTGGAGTATTCACTAAAATCTTGTAATTTGTTTGTGTTTTGTGAATAAATGG
>CAKNXH010034784.1:0-14068 GCA_932178445.1 Andricus quercusramuli | reverse complement strand
CATTCATTTTTAAAACAGTTTTGAAGACTAAAGTATTTGGTAATGGGATAAAAAATTTATAAATAATAAATAATTTACTAAGATTATTTTTTTACATTTCAGCTTTGAAATTAATTTAAGGTAATTCTCCTATTTAATATTGAAATTAATATACCCTGCCTCTGTCAATAACATAAATTTTAAAATAGAAATTATGTACCCTGTTTCTTCGTTTTCCTATTGACAGCATTGAAATTAAGCATTTTTCCCTGTACACAGTTTAATCAAACCTCATTTGTGATCTATTTCAGATCGTTCCTATGAAAGTACATAAAAATTGTGATATTTATAGAATTAATTACATTCGATTGATTATTTATTTATTTATATACCGTGCCAATCTTATTCTCAATCACAGACTGAAGTATAATAAACATTAAACGAATTTATAATTTTCAAGCATAAGAAGAATAATAAGTAGATGAAAGTAGATTTTACAATGAAATAAAAAAATTCCCGGTCCTAAATAAAATTCTCGGGTTTATCACGGTTTCTCCTAGTTGAAAAAAATTCCCGAGTTTTTCCCAGTCTGATCGACACTGATATTATTTATTCCTATATTGATTTTTCTGTAATACTTTAACACCCATTTTCTATTTAAAATAATTACTAATTTATATATTAGCTACAAAATAATGAAATTTCAGAATTAAAACAGAAAAATATCATTACAAATAATAAAGTTGCCATTTTACACTCTCATGAGTAAAATAATTTTTTATTTAAAATAAAAAATTATTTATAAATTTTTATATAATTACTTTATAATAATTTATAAATTATTTTAAACAATAACGATAATAAAACAATAAACCCATTTCTGTAACAGGCTATATGTATAGTGTAAGGCTTTCTCTCCTGTAAATCATTATTTATTTATTTATGAAGTATAGATATACAAGTCATTAAAGGTTTTATGAAGTGTTTATAAGAAATAACAAAGCTGTGATTTTCATAATTTCGTATACATTCTATTTTCCTTGATAACATATTATAAATATTGAATATTTAATATTCAATGAAAATTTAAGAAAGCATTATAATGCAAAAAAGTTTAAAATCTATTTTAAAAAGTCTTAAAACTTTTGAAAATGGTTTCAAATATGAATATCGACTATTATACTTTCATATTTTCCATGCTTCTTTAAGAAAATACCACTAAAAGAAATGATTGGGCTTCCGTTTTCGGTACCGATCGTGAGAGAACTCTTCTGTGTCAAGTGTTGCGTTTTTTGGCTTTGGTGAAGGGAATCAGCGTGCGTGGGTGCAGAAAGGGCAGTGAGTGTGGAGAGGAGGTGTAAAGGAAGAAGGGTGAGTGAAGGCAAGTGTGTAAAGGGTGAAAATAAGTTGTGAGAAAGGAAAGTTGAAACGTGCAAATTTTGCTTTGAGGTTAGGTGTAGAAAGTGGTCGTCGGGCAGGGGGGCAAGAGGTAGGCAAGCTAAGAGCGGGAAACATCGAGGACTCTTTGGTAAGGTAGGAATGGCGACAATACGAAGTCCACAAACGGGCGACAGAGGGCAGGGAGATGAAGCAAGAGCGGACGAGGTTGTGAGCGCGGTTACTGGGGAGAAGGGAGAATATGACAGTAGCGAGGAGGAGGCGTTCGAGACACCGGCCAGGGGCGGATCGACAGAGAGAAGGGGATCAGGCACGAGCCAGAAACGAGGGAGACCGTTGAATTTACAGCGCCTCAACAGGCTAGGTAGCGCAGGCTCTAATAGGAGTCTGGACGAATGGCAAAAAAGGTGAGCGCGACTAGCAGTGAAGGGGAAGATAAGAGAAAAAGAGAGGAAGGGGAAGATGATTCTGAAATGGATAAGGATAACAAAAAAGTTAAGATCAAACGAAAAACACCAGACAGAGTTAGACGGGATGGGGGGATGTTTGAGAAGCTGGAAGCCCTCATAAAAGGATTTAGAGAAGAAACTAGGAAGAGTCTGGAAGATATGAATAGGCAGGGGAAAGAAGTTAGGGGGGAAGTGAGAAAAGTAAGAGAAAAGTGGGAAGAGTGGGATAAACTCTGGAAAGAGGAGAAAGTCAAGGTATGGGGTAAATTAGAGGCCATAGAGAATAGACAGAGAGAGATTGACGAACAGACAAATAGGGAGATAAAACAACTGGAAGAACGGGTAAGCAAATTAGAAGTCAGGAATGAGCATATGGGGAAGGAAAGAGAAAGTGCGGAAAAAGTAGAAGGGAGTGATAACGTGCAAAATGAGAATGAAATATTGAAGAAGAGACTGAGTGAGATTGAAAGAAGGTTGGAAGGGGAAGAAAGGGCGAAGAGAAAAAATAACATAGTAGTCAAGGGATTGAAAATAGAGAGTGAAACAGGGGAAATTGAAATCAAAAATCTGCTGAGAGATATTGGAATTCGGGTAAGGGTAGAAGGAGTTAAGAGATTAGGAATGACGAAGGAAGGAAAAGAGGGAATGTTTGTAGTAAAAGTAGGGAGTGAGGAGGAGAAAAAGAAAATTATGGAGAACAAAAAATTATTGAAAGGAAGAAGGGAGAGAATTGAAGAGGATTTGACTTGGAGGGAGAGGAAAAGGAGATGGCAAATAGAACAGAGAGCATGGATAGAGAGGAAAAAGGGATGCATGGTATGGATAGGGCGAGACAGACTATGGATAAATGGGGAGGAGTGGGTCTGGGATGAGGAGGTAGAAGAAATAAGGAAAAAGGGAAAAAGAGTTGAGAAAGGTAGAAGAAAGGAAGATACAAAAGAGGCTACAGAGCAAACAGAGGGGTTTCCAAAAAGCAAGGCGGAAGAGAAGTAAGGAGTACAGGGGAGGGAAGGGAGGAGAAAAAAGTGAAAATAGCTTTCTGGAATGTGTCAGGCTTGAAGAACAAGAATGAAGGTTTCTGGCGGGAGTTAGAAAAGTGGGATGTGATTATGATGAGTGAAACCTGGGCGGATGAGAAAGATTGGAAGGGGATGAAAAGGTTGTTACCTAAAGGGTATGTGTGGACAATGCAAGAAGCAAGAAAGGAACACGTTAAAGGTAGAGGAATGGGCGGCATGGTAGCAGGGGTGAGAAAAGAATTGGCAGTAAAAGGTAAAACAGAGCAGGATAGGGAAGAAAAGGAGGGAACAATGGTAAGAAGGATTATAATAGGGAAAGTCAAAATAGTGGTGGTTTGTGTATATAGAAGAAGAGGGGAAGAGGAAGGTTGGAGAGTAATAAGGAGGTGGATGGAGGAAAAGAAGGAAGAATTGGTTTTGATAGGAGGTGACTTAAATGCCTGGACTGGCGAGCAAGGGGGAGGGACTTGGGATGAAGAAAAGGAGGCATATGTAAGGAGCTCCAAACATAGGGAGATAGACCGGGAGGGGAGGAGGTTACTAGACATAATAGGAGAAACCGGATGGTTTATATGTAATGGCAACATGAAAGGAGATGAGAAAGGAGAGATTACATTTATAGGTAAGGGAGAAACAATAATAGACTACATCTTGGCGGAAGAAAGAATGAGTAATATGATATGCAGTATGAATGTAGGGAATGAGATAGGGTCAGAACACTTCCCAGTAATAGCTACACTGAAAGGTGGCGTCCATAAGCGTGGCAGAGGGAGAAAGGAAAGAGGGGGGGAAAGGAATACGAAAATGGGAGTCTGGGGGGTAGATAAATTAAAAGTGTTTGAACAGAAGATGGAAAAGGAGAATGTTAGATATGAAAAGGAGGAGGGAGTAGACTCGTTAATTAAAAGACTGAAAGGGTCGATTGAGAAGGTGAAGGATGAGATAGGTACAAAAGAAGGAAGAGAAGAGGGAAAGAGAGGCTGGTGGGACGAGGAATGCAGGGAGAGTAAGGAGAGAATGAAAGAATCTGTAAGAAAATGGAGGAAAGGAGAAATAGAGAAGGCGGAGTACAATAGGAGAAAAAGAGAACATGAGAAGATGCTGGAAGGGAAAAAGCAAAGGGGAAAGGAGAAATACAAGGAAGAAGTAGAAAAAGCAATCAAAGAAGGTAGGGTCTGGGATGTGATAAACAGGGAAGGAGGAGGAAGGAAGGGCGTGAATGAAGAAATAGAAATGGATGAATGGACGGATTATTTTAAGGGTCTGCTAGGGGGAGAACAAAATAGGATCAAAGGGGAAAATAGAAAGACAGTCCAGGGAGAAATGGAGGAAGCGAACGAAATAACAAGAGAAGAAGTGAATGAGGCGATAGATAGACTGAAAAGAAACAAGGCCACAGGAGAGGATGGAGTGGAGAACGAAGCGATAAAGTATGGAGGAGAAGGGATTAGGGAAGTGATGTGGAGGATATGCAACAAGGTCTGGAAAGGAGAAGGGTGGCCGGAGGAGTGGATGACAGGGCTGGTAGTACCGCTTGTTAAGAAAGGGGAGGGTAAGAAGGTAGAAGAGTACAGAGGGATCACTCTCATGCAAGGGGGCTATAAAATATACACAGAAATTCTAAGAAAAAGGTTAGAGAACCAGATAGAAGAGAAGCAAAGTATCCCACACAACCAGACGGGATTTAGAAAAGGGATGGGGACAATTGACAACATTTACGTACTCAACTACTTGGTTAACAGAAACTTAGGGAGAAAAAGAGGGAAATTAGTTGCTTTGTTTGTAGATTTCAAAGCAGCCTTTGACTCAGTAAATAGAAAAGTGTTATGGCAGGCAATGAAAGAGAGGGGAATAGAAGAAGGGCTGGTGTAGAGGATAAAGGAAATTTTTACTGAAACCAGGATTAGGGTGAAGATACGCGGGGAAAAAGGGGAGGTTTTCTGGACAGGAAGAGGTCTAAGGCAAGGGTGCCCGTTGAGTCCACTACTTTTTAATTTGCTGCTGGCAGACCTAGAGGAGAAGCTAAAGGAGAAAGGGAAAGGGGGGACGATCCTGGGTAATAGCAAACTATACTCCCTAGCATACGCGGACGACGTAGTTCTAATAGCAGACGATGAGAAGGGGATGAACCTAATGATAAGAATTTTCGAAGAGTACGTGGGAACAAAAGAACTGACGGTGAACGTAGGGAAGACCAAGGTGATGTGCTTCAGAAATAAAAAGACCAAAATAGGTTACGTTTGGAAGATGAACGGACAAACAGTGGAAATTGTGGAGGAGTTCTGTTACCTAGGTTTTTGGTTTGAGTCAGGAGGGGGAAACGATTTGCAGGTGAGGAAAAGAATCGAAAGTGCGAGTAAAGTAATGGGCCAAGTATGGGGTATAGGAAAGAGAAGGTTCAAGGACGATTGGAGAATGAGGGTTTGGTTGTTTGATGCGATGGTTTGGGCAGTGTTGTGTTATGGAGTGGAGGTTTGGGGATGGAAGGAACATAGGAAAGTGGAAAGCATACATGAGAGATTTCTGAGATGGGTAATGGGGGTTAGTTGGAGTTGTCCAGGATACATGATAAGGGAAGAACTAGGAAGGGAAAAAATGGTAACTAGACAAATTAAGAGAGCCTGGAGGTTTGAAGAGAAGCTGAAAAGGGGAGAGGGGAGCAGAATAGCACAAGTATGCTTGGACGAAGTTCGGAACAAGGAGACGAGAGGCAATTTGGGAAATTCAAAATGGGAGGAAGAAAGGAAAAAAATGAGGAGTGTTTGTGATATACAGGAAGGGGTTGTGGATTGGCAGAACATTGAATTAGAGCTATTAGTAAGACAAGGAGAAGAGAGATGGAGAAAGATTATGGATTCGAAGTACAATAGGTGGTATATGATGGTCAAAGGGGTGACGGAACCAGAATATTTGCAAAAGATGAAAAAGGAAGAGAAATGGAATAGGGTGATACGGTTTAGAATGGGAGAAGGAGTGAGAGCTTGTAGATATTGGATGGATGAAGAGGACAATCTATGCAGAGTATGTGGGTACGAAGTGGAGTCATGGGCACATGTGTTAGAGAGGTGTACAGGAGAGGAAGATGGACAGTTGAGTGTGGATGAATGTGTGAGATGGATCTTGGATGGTAATGGGCAGGGAGTGATGTGGATGAAAAAACTGGAAGAAATAAGAGAAAGCAAGGGATCAGGGCAGAGCCAAACGGGTAATCCTGTTTAAAGGAATCTAACGAATAAAATTTTCAAATCGGTCTAAATGAATTTGATGGTAAGAGAAAACGGAAGCCCGGGAAGATCGCTCATTGTCTCTAGTCTAAGTGTAGTAATAATATGATTGTTAGTAGGTAAGGCGTTGCATTAGAAAATAAGTAGCGAGTAAGTTAGACTAAGGATGAAATGTAAACATATGTACAGGGAGCGGAGGCCCTCGAACCCGTAAAAGGGAGAGTTCAAATATACATACATACATACACTAAAAGAAATGATTATTTTACTGAATTAAAAATACATATAATTTATTATCATTCTAAATTCACAATATTTAAAATCAATTAAAAAATGAAATACAAAATTTGAAAATTGAAAACCACTTGAGGCTTGAGAATGATATACATTATATCAATCTAACCTCAAGTTTTCTTATATAATATATTCCTTATATTACAAAATTGAAAACCTGTAGTAACTTATACTATATTCCCTATAGATCCTATACTGGAAAAGATCCTATAATAATACCTGAAAAACATAATCATCATCTTTTAAAACTTTGTTAGCTTTTTTGAGGTTGTCAAACTTTGTTTGTAAACAAAAGTCGACTCTAACCTCCAAATCCTCCAATTCTCCAAATCTGAAAAAGCTGACAAATCTTGAAAATAGCCCAGTCGCCGAGAACGAGAAATTTCAAGTTAAGAGTCGTGCATTCTCGGCAATCCTCGGCGTCAACGCCGAACCCATCTTCGTGGCCGCCACCGAAATCAAACGAAAGAGCACGAAGGAGACAGTGAAATCATCCCAGCCGACAAATGTTCGTTGCCGCGGAGCGTGGAATCAAGTGACGGAGTGGGGACACACCGACACGCGGCGTTTACGTGTGTCGCTCCCACACGGGAGTCGTGGTGGGGGCCGCCAGCTCCCACGATCTGTGAACACTGATCCTGCTGATATAGAAATAAAAATGGCTATAAAGAAGTTGAAAAATAATAAAGCCGCGGGCATCGACGACCTACCGTCAGAACTGATAAAAAATGGAGGCCCTTGCCTCGCAAGACAAATTATTAAATTAATACGCACAGTTTGGAAAACAGAACGCATGCCGGAAGAATGGAATACCTCTATCGTTATTCCCATCTTTAAAAAAGGGGATAAAACTGACTGCAACAATTATCGGGGAATTTCACTTTTATCTTCGTGCTACAAGATCCTGTTCAATGTAATCCTAAGTAGACTGACTCCTTTTGCCGAGGAAATCATTGGGGATTACCAGTGTGGATTCCGCCGAAACCGATCTACAAGCGATCAAATGTTTACAATTAGGCAACTGATAGAAAAAAAATGGGAATTTAAAGAAGTAGTGCATCAGCTATTTATCGATTTCAAAAAAGCTTACGACTCTATTATACGCGCACGAATGTACTGGATCCTAGAGTTCTTGGGTGTACCAAGAAAATTGGTTAGACTTATCGAAATTTGTTTAAGCGGCAGTAGGGGTAGAATACGCGTAAACAGTAGTTTATCTGAAGAGTTTTCGATCCGTGATGGCCTGAAACAGGGCGATGCACTTTCGTTCGTCCTTTTTAACTTAGTTTTAGAATACGTGGTTAGGCAAGTGCAAGCGAATCCGACCGGTGCTACCCTCAATGGGATAATACAAATTCTTGGATATGCGGATGATCTTGACTTACTAGCGCGGCTGCACGCTGGCAATGGGTGCTATTATGCAGCAAACACACTATTAAAATCGCGATTGCTATCTAGAAACATCAAAGTAAGAATCTACAAAACAATAATAATGCCGGTCGTCATGTACGGGTGCGAAACGTGGGCGCTGACAAAAGGAGAGGAGAATAGGTTTAGAGTTTTTGCGAATAAAGTACTTAGAAAAATCTATGGTCCAAAAAGGGACGAAGAGACAGGTGAATGGAGAAAACTGCATAATGATGCGCTGCATGCTCTCTACGGGTCAGCAAATATTAATAGAGTAATGAAAGCGCGTAAACTAAGATGGGCGGGGCATGTAGCAAGAATGGGAAATGAAAGAACAGTGGCGCAAGTTTTAAGAGGGAGACTGATTGGTAAGAGACCCTTAGGCAGACCAAGAAACAGATGGGAGAAAAATGTAAGGGATGATTTAAAAGAACTAGGACATGATTACTTAAACTGGATGGAGGATGCACAGGATAGAGATGTGTGGCGGTCTCGGGTAGATGAGGCAATGAACTTTCGAGTTCGAACTGCTGATCTATAATAATAATAATAATATCTTTCTATAGCCAGAGTGATAGGATTGATGAAGTAAAAAGTGTGGAACATAGTGATAGCGTGCTTTCCCAAAGATATTTTAGTACAAAAGTTTCTTACAATTTTTTGCATACTCTTTTATTCTCACCACAAGTTTTCTTTTAGTTGGACCTACATAAACCCATCCACATTGATTACAAGTTAATTGGTAAAACTGTTTCCCACATCTAAACCGCTCTTTAAAGTCTTCAAAGAGGGTCTGGTGCAGCCCTTAACCGAGTATATGTCCGCAAAGCCGCAGAAGATTGTAGCACATATATAATATCAATTGCCCAAGTTTATTTGAAAAAAATTGTACATCATTTAAACAAAAATTTAGTGAAAAATGTAGTTTTTGGTCTTTTTTGTTTGATAAGCTTAGTTTTTCTCAGCGGAGTCAATTGCTAGTATGTTGATGATGTCTTTTGCAGTTATACTTTGTACTCTTAAAATATGTGTTTTTCAAGTTTCGAATGAGCTTTCATTGTTATCTGTTGGTAATCACTTAGGAGAGCTTGGACTCCTGAAAGTAAAATTCTTTCAATTTTTGGAAAATATCAGCTGCAGGATGTCCTCGTTCATCAAAGTTGGAGATGACTTTCTCGAACAATTTTTATGCCCCTCTTGAAATTTTTGTTCCTTGTTTCTTGTGCCTCTTCTAATAATGAACCAATCATAACTAATGATGAGTCAATTATTTTCGCGCTTTGGTTGAGAATTTTGTTCATAGACGCAGGCAATAAGAACCATCTGTAAATTTTTACGTGAAGCTCTACAGTATCACTCTTGAACTGCTGGAATCTTTTAGTGCTGATAGGTTAACTGGACGCCAAACTTGCAAAATTACGTGGAGTGAGTGAGGAATAATGAGCACTCGCTCATAACTTGCGAACGAAAAAAAATTTGAATAATTAAAAAAGGCATTGAAGTACAAGAATATAGATTCACTCTTCACTATAGTCTCCATTTTTCGCTATACATTTCCTCCAAGGATAGATCAGTTTTCTCATCCCGTCAATGAAAAATTCCGGCGTTCTTTTCTTGATCCACAACTATACTGCGGCCTTCATTTTATCATCTGTTGTGATAACGCTCAAGAAGTTGTTCACAACATTCTTTTCGCAGTCGACCATTGCGAGGTTCATCCTCAATAAACGCCTTAAGGTGTTCGCACAAGAAAATCCCTTGCAGTGCGGTGGAGACGTCTCACGGACGTGCCGTCCGCGCACGAACACATAACGCCAACCAATCGCGTGCAATCTGCCGTGCTCTATTTGTCACTGTAATGACATCTCTAATGGCTCCGATTGTGGAGCGATTGATACGAAACCCGTGTTGGTTTTCTGAGAGCCAAACTGCTTCTTCAATGACCATCCGCAGACGGGCACGAAGAAGTTCTTCGAAAACCTTCCCTGCGTTGTCAAGCATGTAGAGTGGTCTGAATGACCAGGGTGTGATGAGAGGACCCTTACCCTTGTCAAGCAGAACCAACCTCTGCACTTTCCATCTTCTCGCAAAGATGCCAGCCAACAAACATGCATTATACATATTCAATAACACGTCTGGGAATTCGCGAACAATCAGCTTGAGTACTTCAGCTGGTATCCCTTTTGGACCAGGAGCCTTGTGGTTGCCCAACGAGTAGACTACGTTACACAGCTCATGACTTGTGAAAAGCTCAATTTCCGCCTCCAAAACTGGGATCTCGGCACAAACTCTCTCCTGCTTTTTTTTGAAAGAGTGAGTCCACGATAATCTCCATTCCTAAGGGATCCTGTGGGAGTTCCGGAGCTTAATATCCCAGACTACGGGTAATCTTCCACGTTAGCCTCCTTAGCCAAGCGTCTGTGGTTCCGCCCAAAATCCTTGGAACCGACATCGGCCACCGGGGCTTTCACCCGATCGGAACCGATGGAGAGATCAGAGCTCTCTTGGTGTATCTTGTTTTCAAGGAGGCTGCTCATGTTTGGTTTGTAATTCGAGGTTCCTTCCCCTAGCTGGTTTTTGTCCGCCACGGATATTTGATTTCTCCGATACCACCCATATCTGGGAGGCATTCCCCTATCCGCAACCTGGGGAGGCGCCCGATGGGGGACCAGCAACCCCACACGAGTAGTATGGTATCTTCGGTAGTATAGTGGTAAGTATCCCCGCCTGTCGTTGTCACGTATTGGAAGAGATATGCAGCACCCTACTGACTGACATCCCTATTTCACCGACCGGGTTGTGGTGTCATCTATTGGTAGGAATATCAACTAATTTTGTGTTCAATGCGATGTGGGAATTGAGTATATTTGTATTTATATGAGCTTACTAGGCCTCTCCTCATAACATGGAATAAAGGTAGTAATATTGCAAAATAAATATCGTATGTGTCAGTGTTGGCTGATATTCAGGTGAATGCAGTGACTTCCCGATAGACACTGGTCAACGTCACGGCCATCTTCATTTTTTGAAAATTATTATTAATCTAGAGCTAACACACATGTATGTGTGTATTGAAATGATCATTGTAGTCAGTTTAGATGTAAGACATCTGAACTCAGTGAAAGTGGTATGTAGTGCCTGTATTAAGAAGAAGTAACTTGTCTATGATTTAACGGAAATTAATATTTTTGGTTCAAGATTCATCATCTCAGTTAAAAATGCAGCCGTATGATTGAAATTTTTTTTTAGTTAAAAATGAATTGATTGTAATGAAATTTTGCTATTCTACTTTTGACTGAAAATTGATTTTTTTTTACTTAAAAATTGACCTAGTTGGTTGAAAAATCATGCATTTTGTTGCAAATTGCTCTTCTCGTACCTACTGAATATTCATTTTTTTCGTCTCCATTTTTTATGCGTATACGTTGTGAAATTATCATATCTCTTCAAGGTAGAATAATATAAATACATACATTCCCTTGAAACATAGATTATCAGAGTTTCAAGAGGCGGAATAATTATGCGCGTGCGTGAGTTCAACTTCTACTGAATAAATCGTGTGGTACTAATTGAAATGTCCATGTCACCAATTCCTCAAATTATCTATAGACGCCATTTATTGTCGGGAAGGGGAAAACACAAATATCTGAGAAAAGTAAATGTACATGAAACATCAGAATATTCATTAGTTACGTGCTTCTCAACATTCTGGGTAATCAGTTTTTCCTAATTTTGACAAAATGAGGATTCTGTATGCACTGGTCTTAGCATTGGACGTCATTCTTAATTCTATAGGTAAGTCAAGCATAAATTAATATCATTTTGTAATATTTTCTTGTTAACAGTAAATACGTGGAAACATATCTATTAAACGTTCATGAATGTAAAATACTATGTAATTTCTTTGACAACAAAAAATCTTTTTTTCTCCCAACATAAAGATTTTGAATTTTGATTGTGACTATGATGTGAGTTAAAATAGATTAGGTATGTAAATATGTTTTTTCTTCACATTGAAGTAATCACTTGTAAATACGAATAAAATGTTACACAATCGCGTTCTTCACTATCTCGAATCATTGGTAGGCTTAAACTGACTTATACGATATAAAATGGAATAATCGAAATATCTTTTATTTAATTCTAATACATTTTTGAAATTACAAATTCATAAATCTGTTTGGTTTTTTTCACAGAAGCAGCCTCAGGTATGCATACCGATAATACACCCGAAACAAGGGACTTTCTGGCAAATTTTGGGATACGGAACGAACATGTTAATCATGAAGGTATTCTTAGTACAAATATAAATTTTAAAAGGAAGTCTTGAATATTAAATTTGAAACAAATAATAATCTCTTTTACCAGGGAGTATTTGACGGGCATGGAATCTTGTTCCCAATGTTTTGAAGGCAAATTTTCGAGAAAATATTTTTTATAGATCATCTTTTTTCTAGGCTTTTTCCTTCTGATGTATGATGCCATTTCATAGGATGTTTTAGTCCTTTAGACTCAGTTAAAATCCTTCGATATCTTTTTAGTTTCTAGTTAACAGAAGTTATTTTCAACCACAAAAAAACAAACATTTTCAACAAAATAGTTATATCTTTAAACAATAGAATTTGGAAAAACTTTGTTTAGGAAATCTAATGTTTCAAACACATCTGGCATAGCATTTTGTTATGCTAATAACTCCTTAAATAATGAGTGTGTGAAAATATTCCAGCAGAATTTTTTACCCACTTTTTTACATAGAATAGCCACTTGTGTTAGCAATGCTCGATTTCATGAAAAAATGAAATAAAATTGAATTTGATTTTTTGCTAGCAAAAAATTCTACTTTATTTACTTCTAGCTTAAAATACTTGTATATAATCTACAAAAATGATGTAGATGTTTCGGGCTTGATTCCAGCTGTTGTTTTTTTTTCAAATATTCTTTTATTCAAAATTTTCTGTTGTATTGTAAATTATTCAACTGAAAATTCTCCACTTTTCTATTAATTCACTTGAAATTATTGTTCTGCAGGTTCTGAGTTACAAAAAAATATATATAACACGGCCGTCAAAAATCGCATCAATTTTGTATCCAAAGACCGGACTATGTGATCCCGAAGAATTTTGGTATCCTAAAACCGAGTCCGTTATCTAAATTTTTCCTATACGTCAGTTTTTTGAGATATCCTAACGTGAAAGTGACAAAATGGCTATTTTCATCCAGATTTGAGGCAATATAACACGATCAACAATTTTTTTCTCTCTCAAAACTGCTGACGCCATCGTTCAGTACTCCTTTTTATCTTCCATTTTCATTTTCGATTATCTTGAACCGATTTTCTTGCCACACTATCCATTCAGTTTTTCTTCGCCTCGAATTATACCATAATGCATTGTGGTACTGAAATGGTCAATGTGTTATATATAAGAAAAAATTCGGTTCAAGATGATCAAAAATGAAATTGAAGATAGAAAGAAGTACTAAACGATGGCTTGAGCAGTTTTTGGAGGAAACATTGCTGGTCCTGTTATATTGCCTCAAATATGGCTGAAAATAGCCATTTTTTCACTTTCAGGTTAGGATATCTCAAAAACCTGACGTGTAGGAAAAATTTGGATGACTGATTCGGTTTTAGGATACTAAAATCCTTCAAGGTCACATATTCCGGTCTTTAGATTAAAATTTTGTCGGCCTGTGTAATTAGACATTTTGACAGGAAGACATTTTCTGTACATTTAGTGCGATAACCTTTATCGGAAGCTTCATTCTGCCTTGCATCAAGTACTTTGGAGAAGTGTAATCCTCTGTTTCTTGTTGCAGAGTCAAGTTCACAGTCCGAGAGTTTACGTGATGGCGCCCCTATACTTGGTGTTTCTCTTGCTATAACAACTAATCCTCCTGACAGACAGTATTCTCCGGCCAGGTATCCTCATCCTGCGATATCCAGATCTCCTCATGCCGATTTTCTACCTCTCGAAATGCTGCCTTGCAGACCTTTATCTACACCATCCTTACATCGTTCTCCAGACATGTCTCCTCCTCCAAGGGTTCATCCTTCTTCCAGGTGCTTGAACCCACCTACCAGTCTTCCTTCTCATCTCAAAGGTGGATATGGACTTGAACATCTCGAATTTATTCGGCTTACTTCCCGCACGAATCCGCGCCGGATATTCGAACTTCGAAGATACACTTTTCCCGTCAATATAGAACTTAAATTGAGCACAGGACATCATATCTACGAGCCTATGCCAACTCAAGAACACATTGTCATATCAACAGCCGATGGTGACGTCTTTGCAAT
>CAKNXH010034756.1:0-10434 GCA_932178445.1 Andricus quercusramuli | reverse complement strand
ATCCTCCCACACCCTACTTACAGTTCATAGTTCCCCTCCCTAACTCTACTCTAACCACCACTTTTGCCTTTCCCTCTCCTACTGTCCTTTCTATACTAACCCTAGTCCCATGCCCCACTTCCTCATACCTTTATTTCTCCTACATCCCCTCGCATCCAATACTGCCCCAGCCCTAACTTTCTCTCCCTCCGTCTCTCATTTGCTCTGCAATCTCATATTTGTCTACCATTATAATCTTTTGAAAACGCTCCCATTTCCCCTCACTGCCACTCACTGCCCCTCTTATAATTTCCCTCCTGGGACAGCCCCATCCCTAGCTCCTCTCTGCCCACTCCTCACTTACCCACACCACTCCTAAAGCCCTTCTTCTACTGGCCCCATTAATGCTAATACTTCTCCTCTAATAACCTGCCCCTGCCTTCCTTGGCATACCTCTCCACTGCTATTTACTCCTTCCATATAAAACTAACCCTCTCCTAATTCACCCCACCCAAAACTCACTTAAACACATATTTCCTCTCCTACTGCCCCTTTCTACTAACCTACTGCCAATTCCGGTAAAAAGGTACGGTGGGCACTTGTAGGAAACTATAGGGATTTCTGTCCGGGACTAGGAAACCCTAGATAATAAAGAAAATTATTCTAGATTCAACAAGAAATTTTATTGCAACAAAAATTAATTCTTCCCAACCAAAGAAATTTCTTTGAATCAAGAAAATTGCTTTGAATTAAAAAGAAGTTTATTGGACTGAGATGCAATTAATATTTTTTTATGATTCAAAGAAACTCTGTTTTTTGGTTGAGCATTCGATTATTTTGTTCAGCATTGTTTTTTGTCGATGATTCCAACTGTTTTTGTTTGAAAATTAGAACCGTTCTTGATTGAAATACCAATTATGTATTAAATTCTATAACGTACAAAATTATTTTTTCTCTGATACTGAATAGCAACACGCGCGCATAGCGCGCGATTCATGATGCTAATGTTTAAATTCAATATCGTTTCATTTTCAGAGGTTGCAAGAAAGATTGAAGTGGATAAAGAGAATGGCAACTGAACCGAAGGATAATACACATATGACGACTTCTGATCTTCCCAAAATCTAATTATAATCTATTATTAATATAAACTACCACTCTAGTATAAGGTTTCATAGGAGAAAAACCTAACAAATATGAAAAAATTGGCACTTTCGCCTCTAGACCACAGTCATACTTAAGTTTGGTTTACTGCACACGGGTTTCTCTGAAATATTCCTTGCATACTACGAAAAAAAAATAATAAAAAAAAAAATTGTAGGCAATACTAGTACAGACATTTAGGAGATATTTTCCTTGTAGAAAAATGTGTGGATTTAATGTAATGAACCGTTATAATAAAAATATATGAAGCATTCAATAAAAATTTATCACTCTATCTTAATCTGCCCTTAACTTGCAGACCAAAATTATTTTTCATCATACCTCAATCGAAAATTCGACTTTCGATGCCTGTGGAGCGGGTCGAAAATCGAATTTTCAACCCTAGGGAAGAAAGTGACAGATAAATGCAAATGGCGTCGCCATTTGCATTGATCTGCCACTTTCTTCCCTAGGGTTGAAAATTCGATTATCGACCCGCTCCACAGTCATCTCAAGTCGACTTTTCGATTATCGATATGATGAAAAATTGTATGCATGACTCGGGCCGAGGCAACGCTTTCACTCGTGTGATATCAGCCCTCGCTTCGCTCGGGCAGCTAACTTCACACTCGTGAAATCGTTGCCGTTCGACCCTCGTCACGCAATATACTATTGTCTCCAATTATCACTGCAATGACCTTATTTGTGATGATTTACCAACAGAGGTGATCAAACATTTCACTGAGATTACCCGACAATAAGTTAAGAGGGTTTTTGAAACTGCATTTTGATGGGTTCTAGGAATATTAGGCTATTGTTCTGTTACTATTGTTCCCATCACGAATAAGAACTAGTGTATCTTTCCGCTACGGATAAGAACTAACCTAAACTCATTCAGCTAAGTTTTTCTGAGGAAGAAATGGAATTTTTTATTCATAAATCAAATCAGGTACTAAAATTGCATCAACAGGTTTTGAAAGTAATAATATTTATGCCATGATTTTAATAAGTAATTCAAAGCAAATCACGTCTTGGACGTAGCAGTTACAAAAACCGTGTAGTTTCCTGTTCTTTAGTCTTTTTTTTTGTGTCATTTTCGTAATATTTTTAGAAATAAATTAATGAAAAATTGAGGACATTGTTTCCAAGATGCTCATTGATAGAAATATTAATTAATTATCTTATTGATTATGGGTTTCTGTCTTACGTGAAATTTTGTCAAGATATAATTTTAAATATAACCTATAAGTTATGTCATCATGGGAAATGGATTTTAGGAACCTTTAGGTATACATATTAACGAGAAAATAATACTATAATAATTAGACGGAAAACTGTTATTATTTTCTAAAAATACTGGCATAAATGTTTTTGTAAATTAGTATGGTTTCGTGCACGATCAACTTCGAAAATTCTATGAATGATTTTCATTTGAAACTTAACTGCTGCATACAGATGCATTGGGGAAACAATTCTATTCCTATTTTGTCCTACCCAATTGTCGAAATGCAGTCGAAATTCTCGTATCCCTTTTTGGCTTCTATTTTGTATTCATTTTAATACACATTTGACGATTTCTAAAACTAATCTTTTTCGGCACCTCTTAACTGAGCAATCTCTACTCTAAGATTAATGCGTTCCGAATGCTGCGACTGTATGTACATTGAACTGATATTTAATTTAATTTGATTTAATTTAACTTAATTTATGGAATTGCGTTTTGCTTAAGACTACCAAATTATTTCCAATTCTAATGTCTTAGATTAAGTTCTAGCATTGATATATACTATACAAAATGCACGCAAAGAAAGGTTTGGTTGCGGCAACAAGAAGTTGGGTTGTCCCAACCGAACTGTGGGGTTGCCCATGGACTGACCTCACTCATGGGTTGCTGTAACCGAACTGGTTCGGTGGTACCAAGTTTGGTCAATTCAACCGAACAGTTCGGTTGGAGTGACCAAACTGCTCGCTTGAGATCAGTTCCCACAACCGAACTTTTCGTTTACACCAACCAAACTGTTCGGTTACAGCTTGTATAAAATTAGATAAAACGCTATCATCGCCCTTTAGCTGATTCACATGGTTCAACACTGTTGCGAAAATTCCTGGGAGCTCAAAGATTTTTTTTTAAGTCAACAGCAACAGAATGTGTGTTGCTGTGCCGGGCACTGGCATTCCTACAATTCTGTTATCAACAAAATTTGTATTCATACCTTCCTCCTGCTACACATTCAGTTGCTTGTATAAGATTTCCTGACTTTTCAAAATATTTTAATCGTAAGTAATCTGAAGAGAGAGAAGAAAATGGAGCACTACAGGCATCCAACAAACAATATATTTCGCGTCTCTCAGTGTCCTGAAGAGTTGAGTTTCCTAATATGAAATCAAATCTTTTTTTTCAATTCCAAAATTAAGATTTCAATAAAATCCCCAAAATTGTCAACCATGATCTGAACAAGACTCCTGGGGGAAGAAGGTAGACTATATAACTTAGCAACAAACATTGAACTCTGCTGTGTTAAAAAATCTTGAAAATTTTCCGGCACGGGTTGAATAACAATTTCCTCAAGAAGCGGACTATCTACGTCATTGAAATTTATTGTTCCCTCATTGATATTCTCAATTTCTTGCACATTATGCCTGACTCCTACGCGTTCACAATGAGGTACAGCATTGCGAAAGAACTTATGGAATGTGCGATAGTGTTTGCGTATTCGAGCCCAAGATGAAAAAGACTTCTTAAATAAATAGTTTTCCTCTGCGCAGACATGAGTGGACATATTTCGCACACCATGAGTAATTTTGTGGTGAATGTATAATGCTTGTATGGATGGAAAGAACGACCCAGCAGTGCACTTTGAGCGAACTATCTTTTTCGCAACGATTGTTCCAGTTGGTCGTCACACCATACATACATACCTGGAGCAGCAACCACAGTGGTTCAGCATGTTCCGGATACAGTGCATGTATTGCATGAAATATCTTAAATGTTACGTCAATGGCCTTGACTGGAGAGTCAACAATGTACAGAAGGTCATCCAGCGATGCAAAACTGGCCGTAATATTCTCTAGGTCTTCGCGCACAATCACACTCACACTCACTGTTACATGAATCAGAAATCCATCCTGAATCACCTCTCTGGGAGGCTTCCAGCAATTTGGGTCACTAATAATTAATTTTTGCTCCACCTGATTCGACATTAATATATCATTTCAAAGTGAACTAACCTTCATCTTATAAAGATTCGGTTCTTCTTCCTTGAGTCTGCAGTAAGGAGAAACCTTTCTTTTTGAAAGTAGGCCAAAAAACAACAAATTTTTTTCTGTTACTGGATCGAGCAAGGAATCATCCAGTTCAAACTGCATAGCAAATTATTAAAATTAATCATAGAGATTCAAAACAAAGTATAGCAGAGAAATGGCGAAAAAAATTGGTAACGGGATATGAACCTTGGAAAAGAGTTGTATTTCATGTGGTGAAACCCTTACCAAAGTGTATCCTAAAGGCTTCTTAATCTGTCTGTAGGTCTGAACGTAAAATGTGATTTTTTCTGTTAACACACTCTTCTCTTTTTTGTCCTAACTCTTCTTCTGTGTAGACTCTCGGATCTGTATCACACGATAGTGATGAGTATCCCTCCAGCAATCTTGCCAGGGTGTGCAACTGATTAACAAAGAGTTAGCTGTGTTTAGGACGTCTGTTTCTGGAGAAGAATCTGGAAAAGTAAAATCCATATATTGGCAAGAATTATAAATCCCTGAAATCAAATCCGCTGTGAAGAAAATAGTATTGATCTTTTATTTAAAAAGCAATAAATGAAGGAAAAGCAAAAATTACCATCACTGTCCCCATAAGCAGTACTCTCCAAATGGGACTGCTTGCTCAGAACTCTGACTCCGGCACGACGGTATCTCTTTCGAATATTGTATAGCCAGTCTGGAAGTTTACCTGTAGGACCATGCTTCTTTCCCAATGCATCCTTGAAATAAGGAACATAATATGTTTTCTGGAATGTGAAACAATAAGGAAATATTAATCTTTTCTTACTTGCGATGAAAATAACACGTAGAAGTTGTAACAAAATCTGTAAACTCACCCGTTGTTCCCCTGGGAAAAAATCATGAATTTTCTAAGCTAGTTCTAGATGTCTCTCTCGCAAAATCTGTTTTTCAATGTCAATCGCTGTTTCTTCGCAGGAACGCCTGTTGTAGGGACTTTAGGTCGTTTAGGAGTTTCCACTACTTCCTTTTCCGCTATTTCAACGGCCACTTCCTTCAGATCTAATTCTTGAAGTTTTTCGAGTGGGATGTTTCTCACCCGGCTAACCTGTCCACTAGGATTAACCTTATATAAATGCGCAATGCATCCTCAGCATTATTTTCCGATGGCTTTTGATCAGTGTCCTGCAAGTATCATTTTACACATATGTATATTACACATTCCCAATTAAAATAGTATTTTATGACTTCTCACGAAGGTTGCGAAAGCGGTTGCACGAGCTGGGATAGGTATAGCCAACTTCACCGTATTGGTCAAATGTCATGTTATTTGCCCTTGTCACATAATATTTTGGGAATAACTTTTTTTGATGACCTTTCTGTGTTTGGCAGTCAATGGTTCAAATCCTTTTGGACAATATTTTTAGTTCAAATTTAAAAGGGTTGATTTCATTTTGATTGATTCATAGTTTGTTCCCATTCGTAATAAAAATATCATTACGGTTTCACCAAGATTGCAAAAAATATATGTATAAATTTATCAAGTGAAACATTTTGTTATGTTCAAAAATGCAGATCAGGATAAGAAAACCTTAGAAAATTAAATTTTTCACGAAGTATTTGAATTTTCAACCAAATACTTGAAATATCTACCGAATAAGAAGATTTTTCAATCAAATAGTCCAATTTTTAGCAACAAAATCATCTTTCAATTAAACAGTTGCATTTATCATCAAATAGTTGAATTTGTAACCGAAAGTCTTAATTTAGTAAAAAAAAAAATTGTATTTTCAACCTATAAACATGAATTCTTAACAAGGAATGGAATAGTTGGGTTTTTACCAAAAAAAAGATGAAACTAGTACCAAAAGAGATTATTTTTATAACCAAAAACACGAATTTTGAACCAAGAAAAGATTAATTGTCTACGAAAAAAACGGATTTTTAACAAGATACATACATTTTCTAAGAAATAGTTGAATTTTCTAGTAAGAAAGATACATTTTCAACTAAAAATTAATAAGTTGAATTTCCAGTACAATTGATTTTCGAAAACAAAAATAATTTTCAACAAGACAGTAAAATTTTCAAACAAATATATGTTCATTTTCAATTCAATAGTTTAATTTAAAAAACAAACAGATCAGTTCATAACTTGAAATTGAAAAGTTGATATTTCAACAACAAACAAATTTTCCGGTAGCATACTAAAATTTTTCAGTATAATATTCGCATTTCAAACCTAGAAACATAAATTCTTGACAAGAAATGGAATAGTTGCATTTATACCAAAAAAAGATGAAATTTATACCAAAAAGCTTAATCTTGAAACCAAAAATATGAATTTTCAACCAAGAGAAGATTAATTATCTAACAAAAAAGGCGAATTTTTAACAAAATACCTGAATCTTGTAATAAATAGTTGAGTTTTCCAGTAAAATAGTTAAATTTTCAATACAATTATTTTTTGACAAAAAAAATAGTTGTCAACAAGACAGTAAAATTTTAAACTGAACATGAGTTAGTTAAACTTTTCAAGCAAAAAGATGACTTCCCAACGAAAAATTAATTATTGGATGTTTCACAAAACAAAACTTCAACAGCATACTAAAATTTGCAACTATAGAGTTGAATTTCGAACAAAATGTTATAGGCCAACAGTCCTATATTTGACAGCCAGTGTTGAAAGTGATTTAGTGACGTGGTTTCCCAACTCGATTTTCAAAGCGAAACTCGTGTGGAAAATTTCACAACTGTGTTTACTAAAAACGAGCTTGCTTTCACCCATTTGAGTGGATCATTGAAATCGGTGATGGAGACCTTGAAAGGTGGAACTAAACAGGCCCATCGTATTGTTGTGATCCCTGAACGACGCGCCACGCCAGGTAGACAGCTGTTCCGCCGGGATTTTCCCCGGAGACAAAAACAATTCGCTAGACACGTGCGCCCGGCGCGTAAACAGGCCGGTAGGCACGTACTAGCGAAACGTAAACAGGTTGTTCGTCACGTACGCCAGCGACGCTATTTGCTGTCCTCCTCTAACCTGTGCGCGTCAACACAGAGGGTCTCAACGCGAACGCTTCCCATGGCCTGGGATATTTTTCTCTTTTGAAATATTCTCTTTTAATTTTCTTACTTTATTTTTAATTCACAAATTCTTTGTCCTATCACGTATATTATTCTCAATATAAACTAGAAATAAGGAATAATACATGTTATAGTCCCGCGCTACGAATTTAAGATCTAATATAGTTAGAAGAATTTCGTTTTCACAGAATTGAAATTTAGATTAGGAGAAAAATTTTGATTATTTTTCAGTTTAGAAATTTCATTTAACAGTATTTTTAAAGTAAGAAATGAAATTGATAAAAGGTCTAGCTGGGCACCCAAGTCTGTTATATATTGGATATGCGGTATGATTCACACCATATAGAATATTTTTAGAACAAACCTTTGGAGTAATTCATTCTAGATACAACATATGAAATATTTATGAAGGAGGCAAATTGATAAAATAAAAATGAAAATGATCTAGCTTGCGTCTCTTACACTCAACAAATTTGTCTATGACACTTGTGACGGTGTAAAATCGGAATTGCCCGTCGCAGGAAACTACCCTGCTCTATAATGCAATTCTTTGATTATAACTTAACAATTCATGAGACATCAGAGCAAGGGTCCACACCTAAGTAAAGAAACCACTAGGAAACACTCAGGACCTCGTAACATATTACTTATTTATTATTATTTTCTCTACTATTACATTCCCTTTCGGAGCCTTATCCGCCTACGAAATTCACTGTATCTGGAGATAGGACGAAATTCTGCTGGATCTGCAAATCTCAAATATGGAAACGTTATCCCGCTCCAACCAGAGGTCGCCACTTTACAGACGACCGAGACCATCGTTTAGCAGAGTCGCAAGCGGGCATGGGGCCCGACCCCACAAACGAAGAGTAAAGTCTGTTTCTTATCAATCCCTCTCACCGGAGTGCCACCCAAACGGTGTGTTTATATATTTGTTAATTTTGTATGTAATTTGTATCGGCCACCTGTATCCCGAAGGCCCAGATTGCTTAACCATATTCATAGCCCCGGCTGCACTCCCGAAAAATTACGAGTCTGCGAACTCACTTAGCCTGCGATATCTGCCCACGTGATCTCGGCGACGACGCTTCCTGGACACGACTTCGATCCTGGAATTTCCATCCTACTGTATTTCCGGAACCCTTCTGGCCGATCACTCTTGTTCTCACCACCACACGGGATTATAGAAAGCATTTGCTGTACGCTTTGTAACCTGTCACTCTTTGTAACAAACCAAAATGTCGAGCTCCGACAAGGAGACTTCCGGAGAAAGCAATTTCTTTACGCAACTCCAAAGCAAATTGAAGCGCAATCGGGAAAGAGCGAGGTATGAATTTTGGATATTTCGGCAAACTCGGTGGTCGAAAGGGCCTCTCCTAAACTAAAATGAAATACGATTTCCTATGATCAGTGCCTAGTATTCCGACCATGGAGTTCCGCCAACCTTCTAAGTGTTTCCCGCGAGTGCTTCTCATTGTTTCCGACATTTTCTCTTTTTTGCGAAGTGGAAACTCCCGTGTACGGTGTGCTCTCACTTTCTCCAGTTTTCTAACCTGAAAGATTCTTCGTGGGATCGGAAAATTATCAAATGGAAAGATTGCGGGTTAATTTAGCTCTCTTTGTTTGTATCCATATAACTTCCGGTTAAGAACAAGTTCCTTGTAATTTCAAACGGTTATTTAATTTCAAATTTCTGAATAAAGTTACGAATTTGCATCATGCATAAAAGAAACTCACGTGACCTGAGGGTCCTCGAATTACTTAACCCACTCCCTTCGCGCTTATTCTTTAAGTATATAATTTTGGCGAATAAAGTTTAAAGGTTTAATGGTGAAAGGAAAAGTCTAAGGACTGGAGAGACGAGAAACACGTATTTAAATATACTAAATAGAAAAAAAACTTACTAGTTTAACTTTGTTGTGACGAAACTCCTCGTCCATAAATATTGTCTTCTTAAGAATCTATATTGTGACAAAATTAATTTGATCGAATTCTTTGTTTTTCAATAACGGGTAATTTCTAGGCAGGCCATAGAAAACCCCCGATAACTTCAAAACTCCAAAACCACTCCTTCAAATTTTAATCCAAGCATTTAGAAAATTCATTCTTACCTTCAAATTTTTGATGTATTTGTCGAGATCTCACTTAGAAACAAGTTCCTTGGACGCCATTCCTGCACACTATAAAATGTCGATTGTATAAATAAGTCCACTGCACTGCAATTTACTTCACAAAACGCCTATGAAATGTTATGAAACACTGATGCTACGGTTAGGGAAGCACATTATAACGGTCACAGCTCCTTCAGAACGCCAAAATTCTCGAGATTGCACAGTACGAGTAGGCCGGCAGGTGAAAAGAAAAAATTCAGAATGGCGGATCCAATACGGCGGACGATTTTCCGAAAACATTAAGGATTTTCATGAAACTTGGCATCTGTGAGTTTTGGGGGTTGGTGATCACGAATCTGAAGTCAGATTTCTAAAATTCAAAATGATGGATCCAATATGGCGGCCGACTTTTCAGAAATTGGAAGAATTTTCGTGAAACTTGGCATCTGGAGGTTTTGATGGTCGGTGATCACGATTACAAAGTCACATTTCCAACATTCAAAATGGCAGATCACTTTTTCGAGATCTATTCCACAATTTCAACATTTTCATTTGTATCATTTAGCGTCAATTGTCATTTATTATAGTGATAGCTACCATTTGACTTCAGATTCGTTATCAGAGACCCTAGAAACCACAGATTCCAAGTTTCATAAAAATCAATTGATTTTTTCCAACATTCATCCGCCATATTGGATTCGCCATTCTGAATTTTGGAAGCCTGACTTCAGATTCGTGATCACCGACCCCCGAAACCCCAAGATGCCAAGAAAAATTGTCCGTGATATCGAATCCGCTATTTTTAGTTTCAGAAATCTGGCACCAAATTCGTATTCAGGGACCCCAAGAACCCTAGAGTATCAAGTTTCATTTCAATTCATTCAATACGTGGTTC
>CAKNXH010034755.1:0-46834 GCA_932178445.1 Andricus quercusramuli | reverse complement strand
CTCTCTCTCTCTCATTTAATGAGAAGGTATTGGCTTTACATAAAATTTGACATAGTCGGTTCTCATCAAATCTCCACGTTTTGAGCTTTGGCACACGTTTTCAAGGTGTAAAAAGAAAGAACAAGTTCATTCAAAAGCCATTTTTTGAGCAATGGTTCTGGTTTTATCTATCGAAAATATTTTTAAAGAAAATAAAAAATTCCATTTTCCACCAAAACTATACGAAATATAAAAAAAATTTCAGAGAGTAAAATTGTTGATATCACAAAGATGAACAAATTTTGTGAGAACCATTTTTTGATAAGTTACATATTCATTTTATATGTGAAAAATACTATTAAAAATAAAAAATTCCATTCTTCGGAAAAAGTATACAAGATAAGAAAAAAATGTTCATAAGCAAAATTTTTCATATAAAAAAAATAAATAAAAAAATGAACAAATTCTGTTCATACTATTTTTTAGATATAGTTGTCTATGAAGAAAGCAAACAATGTTTGGCCCGAAATGGAATTTTCGATTGTTTAGTAGCATTTTCAGTAAGTCAAACCAAAAATTTTTTTCAAGCATTTAAGCGTTTTCCTTTTGACTTTGATCAAGTGTGCAGGTATTTCAATGAGAATGTGTTCCTTGAGACCGATAGAGCCTTGAGTAAATAAGTTTCCTTTTTAATCCAAAAACTGAAAGAAAAACCGAGCGCGAAGCGCGAGGTAAATATATAATCGAGCGTGAAGCGCGAGATACAACAACCGCGCGCCACTTGGCGCGCTCAAACTTGCGAGCAGACTGGCGAGCGACAAACGAAATGTACTATTGACAAAGTTCTTGCTTCAGACAGCAGTTTTTTATCCAAGAAATTCCTGTAAAGTGTTCCATAGCGACATTTTAGAAAGATTAGAATCATTCATTTCCATTTCAATATAATATATATAAATGATGTAATTTCTTCGTTTTATAACTGTTGTATAATAGAACTCTTCTCTTGTAACTTCATAAGGAATATTAATAGAGAAATTTTATTTACCTTCATTGTTCTTCTATCATATTTGTTGTTTTTTGTTTGTTTTTTTCGAAGTGTTTGGCATGTCCACCAAATTTACTTTTTTTTAAATGTTCCAACTTTGAATAAAAAAATCTATTAATGAATTATAAATGTAAATTTGATAACATTTTGATAAAAAAATGCCTGCAGAGTGCCAGTATTATATGAGTCGCACGCGTGCGAATAAGGCCGCATTACGTGAGTTCATATCACCACACAGATGTGACTGCCATGCGGTTGCATATGTTTCACATGTCGTGTGAGTCGCAGGTGTGCGGGTGAAATGTGAGCATGTAGAGCGAGTAAAATGATTGCAACATTACGCTGAAAATACAAAAATGATAACTCGGTAAATACAGTTTGAACTTGGCACTTAATAATGAATAATAAAAAGAATATGGTTTTTCAAGCCAAACTCAAATGGTCTTTACAGAATTCTCATTCTAATGTCATGAAATATAAGACTTTCCACGTGCGATGGATTGAGGTTACATCATTTATTTATGTACTTAACACAGAATTAAAACGAATACATGGTATATAATCCCTTGGCACGTACAAATTGAGAAAATACGAAATCAGTGGTGATACAAAATTACCACAGGCAAAGAATATATATGCCACAGCACGAAAAAAAGCCGAGAAAAACGAGTAAAAAATACGCGATTTAGCCCGCCATCCGTGAAGTTCAAGGCTGATGAGGGGCTGAGGGGTTCGGTCCGTTGGCCGCTGCACAGTGGGGGAAAAAGTACATTTTTTGGTTCAAAATACGATTCCTGCTGGTTCTGTGGACCGATTTAGATTTTCTTTTGTTAGAAAAAAGCTGAGAAAATTCCGGAGAGAATTGTCGAGGTCGATTTTTGAAAAAGATCTCCAGTTTTTTTATAAATAAACAAATATATGGTAAGAAAACGACAATTTTTTTAGTTTAGTCCTCTGGCTTCTTAGAAATAGAGTAAAAAGTTTCGTAATCAACTCAATTTGATAGTGCAACATTACTAGAAGATTATCCAATAGCGAGCAATAAACAACAAAATTTGTTACTAAACAAATAATTTGTTAAAATTCATTTTCGCGATTTTCATTATTTTCATATTATTTGTCCTCATCTTGTAAGTAATTCATTGCATAACATTACTATGATGGAAAAATTTCATATTTAAATAATAATTAACAATAATATAAACAAATTTCATTAAAAAATGTGCACTTTGGGTGTGTTTTGACGAAAAACACCGTTTTTCGGTATGTGCTTATAATTAGCTAACTCGAGGCAGTTTTAATACAAGAGACAACTGAACAATAATATTTATAATTGTTATAAATAAACTTTATGACAAATAAAAAAAGGCCGGGAAAAAGTATTTTTTCATTATCAATTGAGTAAAAAATTCCTCACTTGCCTCAATTTTCCAGGGCAACGATACTAAAAGTTAATTCAATAATGAAAATTAAACAAAAAAATTCTGAAGCAAGTTCTTCTTCCATTGCCAAAATATAAATCCCAGGCTTCCATTTTACGTCTTAAGCCAGTCTTGAGCTTCAGGATCTAGGAGAATAATTTTGTTTTCCATTTTTGCCTCTGATTTACAATTTTTGGGTCGGTTGAAATCAGCAATTTCCGTCCAATATCTTTATTAGTAGCCTCTCTCTCTGCTGCATTTTCGAGTGTGAAACTCTCGTAGATGTCTGAAAATTTTGTTGTTCGTCTCTTGAGCTTCTGCCGTCAATTGTCCATTGGGGAGGAAAGCAGATTCAATAATTTTGGCTCCATGTATGAGAATCTTGTGTGCTGTTACAGGCATATAGTACCATTTATAAATATTGAAGTACATTTACGCAGGTTTCTTGGCAATAATTTCCGAACTTACAGTTAGCTGACTCGAGGCAGTTTGAATACAAGATACATCTGGACAATAATATTTATAATTGTTATAAACAAATTTTATAACAAACGAAAAAGGCCGAAAAAAGTATTTTTTCATTATCAATTGAGTAAAAAATGCCTCAATTGCCTCAATTTTCCAGTGCAACGATACTAGAGGTTAATTCAATAGTGAAAATTAAACATGGAAATTTTTTAATAGACAAATTATTTGTTAGAACTTGATTTTCTCACATTTTTATCATTTTTACATTATTCTTTCTCATCTTGTGACTGATTCATCTCATAAAAAATGAAATTCGGGACACTCATGAGTCTGATGAAAGTTTTTCTCCGAGAGTTGATAAGCTAAATCGCATACATTATGGTACGCGGCTTCACTCAGACATTATTTCATCTCCCTGTACTAAATGTTCATGATTATTCTTGTTCATCTTTTAACAATCGTGAACTTATATCATTTTATACTCTTACATAGGTCCTACTAATTGAAATTGCGTTAGAGTTTAATGGTTGCTGATCATCATTTGTTAGTTTTGTGACGTAACAAATGACAGTCTCATTGATCTGAAGTTAGGCAAAGAAAATAACGCATGCTTTTGTTTATCTGATTATTTTTCATTCTCATATGTTCTCAGCCATTTAGTTTCCACTATTTTCCATTCTTTCTGTGTATGTATACATGTAATTTAGAAATTAATTCTATTAGAGTGCCGAATAAGATTCTAAGTGATCTCATAATCGCAAGTACTAGTAAAGATGTAAGAATTCTGTTCGGTTACCTTCGCACGACTAACTTGATTGATAATGAGCAAGTTAATTTGACACGAGAAATCTTGTTGCGGCACTTCATTCCGTCTTTTGAAAAAAGATGGAAGAGTGCATTCTATAATGCAGATAAATTTTCTAAACTGAACAGTGTATGGTTATCATCTGATTCGATCATATCTTTGGATCCCAAAAAAGTAGGCAGAAGATCTACAGAAGATTTTGAAACCAGTTCCAAATCGGCTAAAAGAAGAAAAACACTCTCCCTTGTTGACTCATATTCTCAAATTGAAATTGAAAATGCTTTTTTCAATAATTTGTAGTCTTCTGGGAAGAGGAACTTCGCTAAGGAGATAAGAAGTATGATATCAAGTGTTGAAGATAAAGAACATGGAGAACATGAAGAATTTCAAGGACAAATGGAGCCATTTACTTTAGAAGAAGCTATTTCTCTGGCTGAAGACAATAAAATTGACGAAACATCAATATAGAATTATTAGACTTCAAGCTAAAACACATAATGCTGACATTTTTCCTCTTTATAAAAGTCTTGAGGAAGCCAAGAGAGAGTGTCTTCCTCCCGAAAAAAGCATAACAGTTACAGAGCCTGGGGTAAGGATTGAATTGCACGATTTGTGCGATCATACAGTGAAGCGTATGTTGGAAATTCCAAATATTTTTCCGCCAGATATAGTTGAAGGGAAAAATGTCGTGATGAAGTGTCAATATAAATATGGTTGTGATGGCACATCTGACCAGAGCGAATATAATCAAAAGTTCTGTGGAGCAGAACAATCAGTTGCAGGAATCTTTATGATGTCAATTTGGAAAACGAGAATCCTTGATCTACAAGATTATGTAGGCTGATCATGTTTGAACATGCACCGGAAACTAAGGAACGAACCACATCGGAAGTGGAGTTGATGGAAGACAAAATCATAAAACTCAAACCTACACAAATGAAAGTACCGAATAGTCGTTGTAACATAACTGTCTTTCATGATTTCGCGTTGACTAAGGTAGATGGAAAGGTGTGACAGGTTCTTTCTGGAACTCCTTCTGCTGCCACATGTTACATTTGTGATGCGAAACCATCGCAGATGAACGACTTACATGAACTTGTAGGTAAAACAGAGAAGGTACAAAATTTCAGATACGGGCACTCTACATTGCACGCGTGGATTCGTTTGATGGAATTGATACTGCACATAAGCTATAGTATAGGATTCTGCAAGTGGCCAGCAAAAACTGATGAAGAGAAAGCAAAAATTAAAACTGCAAAACAGAGAGTCTAAAAATAATTCCGTGATAAGATGGTGCTCATTATAGATGTTGTAAAACATGGCTCGGGAACTACTAACACAGGAAATACTGCTAGAAGATTTTTCAGAGATCCTGATTTGACTTTCAAAATAAAAAATGTCGACAGGGAGCTGATCCGTAGATTCGGCATAATTTTGAAAGCAATGGCTCCAGGGGAGGCATTTGACACTCACAAGTTCGGAAATTATTGCCAAGAAACCGCGCAAATGTACGTCAATCTTTATAATTGGTACTACATGCCAGCAACAGCACACAAGATTATCATACATGGAGCCAAAATTATTGAATCTGCTTTCCTCCCCATTGGTCAATTGATGGAAGAAGCTAAAGAGGCGAACAACAACATTTTCAGACATCAACGAGAGTTTCACACTCGAAACTGCCGAAGAGAGGCTAATGATAAAGATCTTGGACGGAATTTGCTAATTTCAACCGACCCAAAAATTGTAAATGAGAGGCAAAATTGGACAAAGAAAGTAATTCTCCTAGATCCTGAAGCTCAAGACTTGATTAAGACGTAAAATGGAAGCCTGGGCAGATTTTTTTATATCAAATTGCTGGAAAGTTTGTAGACATATTTTTGACCGGCGAAAAAATGAAAACTTCGTCCAATCGCTAACATGGGTTCATGATTGGACGTGGAATGGCGCCATGCACTCTTTAATAATTGGACAAGTAGCAAAAGCGCGCTGCGCGCGCGCACAAGTGCTTTAAGCAATTTCAAAAAAGATATTTAATTTTGTGCAACAAGAAAAACAATTTTTGGAAATAAACAATGTCTTTATACTAAAACGTTCAATTTTCGATCCCTTATTACAGGGTGTCTCTTATGCCCCTACTCGGAAAACCTAAAATTTTCAGGAAATTTTTTCTTAAATTAAGGCATTTTTTAAGAGCGTGCACAATTTGTTTTATATTGCAATATAAAACTGAAGAACAATGATTCTTTGTTTGTAAAAGCAGCTTTATATTACTGTAATTAACTATTTTGTTGAAAATTCGTTTGCTTTTTATTTGAAATTAATTTTTTATTGAAAAATTTGACTGTTTCTATATTATAGGTTGAAAATTGATCGCTTTCGGTTGAAAATTAATGTATTTTTTTGAAAATTGGTTTTTTCTTAGAAAACTAAACTTCTTTGTCGAAAATTCATCTTTTTGTATGAAAAATCAACAGCTTGTTAGTAATTTTTTATCTCTCTTGACTGAAAAGTCTCAATTAGTTGAAAATTCAACGATAGTTAAAAAGCCGTCTTTTTTGGTTGACCTCAATTGTTTTAGAACAAAAATTAGAATATTTATAAATGCTTCACGAAATTATACCTTTTATATAGTTGATATTATACCTTTATATTGCCAACGGCAATACCACGCTGAAAACACCAGTTCCCGTAAGATCACTGAAGTTAAGCAGCGTTGGGCGCGGTCAGTACTTGGATGGCTGACCGTTCGGGGAATACTGCGTGGTGTTGGCCCGTCGTGGGTGTGGTGGACCCACACTGGTAGTATTTATCCACCTAGAAACACTACCCAAATCGGGTAGTGAGGCAATGAACTTTCGAGTTCGAAATGCTAATCAATTTATATTTATATAGTTAATAAGCAGTTGCTTTTTTTTTGAGAATGTGGTTTACAAAATTTTCAAATAACGTCGAGTACTTGGATTCCAAGTTATGTTTCTTGAAGTGAACAAATTAAATTTGTATTTCAAAGTGCTGGGCACCTATTGTCCCATCGATTATTATTATTATTATCATTGAACAAAGTATTTCAATAACCTTACATTTCTCATAAACCTGAAGTTCACAAACTTCTATTTTTTTATATGGCAAAACAAAATGAAACCTTCATCCAATCACGAACACGTGTTTCATGACAACAATAATTTCAAATTGTTTCGAGTATTTTCGAGATAGTTTCGAGAATCGATCGAAAATGGCACCATTCGTCTTTTAATAATTGGACAAGTAGCAAAAGCGCGCGACTCACGCATGCATATTTTTAGAAATCTCGAAAGAGATTTTTAAATTTGTGGATCAACAATAGATAATTCTTGAATTCAAAAACTTTAATCAAAACTTCCAATGAAAAATTTTGAATAAGCTCAAAAAAATTTTCTGAACTGCTGAAAATTGTAATGTGCTTAAAATATTTCTAACTGAAAAATTAGCAAAACTTCAGGAATTAACAGATACAGGGTCTTGTCTTATTTTCATTTATAGAAACTTTTGCATTTTTTTGCAGATACATTATATATTCTTAACATATAAATGTTTCTAAATCACCAAAAGAAAAACGTTTAAGATAAAAAAAAAACGTTAAAACGTTTATAGAGCTTGTAAAATGTATTTTGATAATTGGATTTTCTTAGCGATATAAAATAAAAATCTATAAAAATTCACAAATCTAAGAGGCTTGGGAATATTATTTATATTATGACAAATGATTGACATTATTGATTATGCGAACGCAGTTATTTACATATTTTTAAATATTTTATTCCGCTTTAGACAAAAGTAGTAAGTTTAATTTAATTATAAATTTACAAAAACTCATTATATTCCTTGAACGGTACTTTACAATTTTATTCGTCACATTTTTATTGAAATAATTTCATTTAGAATTTAGACGTGGAATTATTTTGAGTCAGACATTGTTTAAATTAAAAATTCCTTCAATAATATTCTCAAAAATAGGGAAAAATAAAATTGTGAAGAACTTTTTAAGGAATAGAGCGAGCGTTTGTCAATTGAAATTCAAGAAAAATTACGGCTTTTGCCGAAAGCGGAGGAAAAAAAGTAGTGAAAATAGGCGCCAGGCACCTACAAGGAATTGTTTCGTAGCCTATCAAGATAAAATGTTCTCTAATTTTGTGAAAGAAATGTGTTGAAAAAATTATTTTTTTAATGTTTGCAAAGAAATGTTGAAAACAAATTTTTGAAAAAAATCTTGAAGAAATTATTTTTCAAAACAAAAAAATTCAGTATAATTTTTTATAAGAATTTGAAGCTTTCAAAATCTTAGAGATGCTTCAAAATTTATAGTTCCAAATATTCAAAAATGTACGTTTTTTCTTACTCTTATGAAATCTTTCCATGTTTCAAATAAATTTTGAAAAAATTAAAAATTTCTGAATGTCTCTTAAACTTGATTGAATTTTTTTCTAAACTTTGAAATCTTGCTAGTTGAAAATTTTTGCTCTAAAATCGTCCATTCTCTTTTTTTTTTAATTTAGGAAACGATTAAAAATGTTTTGAAATCTTTGTTAATTTTCAAATTACGCTTTCTAATAATTGGATTAATAACACGTCTATATGGTCGATTCAATAAACTATTTTAAAGATTGGCGACTTTGGAGATTGATTGTACGTAGTGTACAATGTACATCCTTGACTTGTAAATGCGTCAAATTTCATTTTTTCCTTAGTCATTGTCAGGAAGTCCTGATACCAAATCTGGATCGTTTTAATCAAATGATTATCACTCTGCTGCAAGTCACTCTGACCTAGCTTCTAGATAAAAATAGTAACACAAGATATCCTATTATACACTTTCGAGATAGCAAATTATGTAAATAGTCTCATAAATTTGAAAAAATAGTGTTAAAATAGTGTGATAAAATTTTTCATGTATTATACTTATGTGTAGTGCGAATTGAAAAGTGTAGTCTGAAATCAAAAACTGTGCAATAGAGAATTAGCTTTACTTTTTAAGACAAATTCTCAGTTTTATATCCTAATATTGCAAAAGTATTCAAAATGAAGGTCAATTTTTATTTAAAACATTATTCTTTACTCCATAAATTAAAAAATTCTTACTTATGTATCTAACTTTTTCAGTCGAATGCGAACTGAATACATGGGACCCAATAATAGAATCTAACTTTTTTTCTGGTTCAAAGTCAATTATTTTCGGTTGAGAAGGCTACGATTGAATTTTTATTTAAGAATTCATCTTCTTTGTTTAATAATTTTATTATTGCGTTCAAAATATAATTATTTTGCTGAATATTCAACAATATTGTTGAAAAGTCATATCAACTGTATTTTTGAAAATTCATATTTTTCGTTTACAAATTCATCTCTTTTTGTAGAAATTTTACCTATTTTAGTTAAAAATACAACGGTCTAATCGAAAATTAATCTGTTTCAGTTAAAAATTCAACTGGTTTGTAGAAAATTCGTATTTTCGGCTAGAAAAATCAACAATTTCGTGGAAACTTGATCTATTTGGTTGCAAATTAACGTGTTTTCTTAAAAATTCGTCTTAGGTTAATTCCATTGTTTTTTTTTTCAATCAAAATCTCTCTGTGATGAAATATCAAACTTTTCAGATTGAAAATTCAACTCGTTGGTTGAAAGTTCAACTACTATCTTAGAAAATCACCTTCTTGATTGAAGATTCATTGTGAAAAATTATTTTTTTTTAAACTGAGAATTGAACTATTTTGTTAAGAATTCAACTGATTAGTTGTAAATTAACTTATTTGTTAAATAAATCATATTCTAGATTTGAAAAGGCAACTTTTTTATATACAATTAGACTCTTCTGTAGAAAATTCGTTTTCTCTAATGAAACTTAATCTTTTTGGATGAAAACTCCACTATTTGGTTAAAATTTATGTTTTTTTTTTCAAGTTCGTCTTCTATGGTAGAAAATTAATCGCCCTCTTTAAAAATATATCTATTTGGTTGAAAAATGTATGTATTCTGTTGATAATTCATCTTTTTTCCTAGAAAATTAATCTTCTTGGTTGAAAATTCGTCTTTTTTGGTTCAATTCAAGTGTTTTTGATTTTGAATAAAATTTTTTTTGGTTAAAATATCAACTATTGCATTTTTTGTAATGATTTTTAACCGAACAGTTGCAGTTTTAACGAAAAGACGGAGCTTCATCGAAAAATATTATTTTTTTGCCAATGAAGCCGAGTTATCAAATAAAAAACATATTTTTTAATCACATGTGGAAGAGTTACATTTCCGGGAAAAAATGTATTTCAAACAAAATAGAAAACTAGTTTCCAATAAATTGGTTACATTTCTAAACAACGAGATGAACCTTCAACCAAAACCAATAATTTCTAACAAATTTGTTCAACTTTTATAAATTTAGTTGAATTTTGAATTTGGAAAATTAATTTTTAATAAAAATAGAATAGTTACATTTTCAGTTGAAAAATTTAACGAATCTTCAACTTGAATATTCAAATTTCTAATCCAAAACTCTAATTTAAAAAAAAATCAACTCAGAGGATGCATTTTCAACTAAAAGGATGAGTTTTCAATAAAAAAAACATGATTTTTTGACAAAATGGTTCAAACCTTAACTATGTAATTTAATTCTTCACCAAAAAGCTGAATTCTCAATAAATAATGCAATAGTAAAAAATTCAACTGTTGAAAATCTAATTATCAATTTTCTTTAATTTTTTACTTGGTATTTTCTTTGAGAATTCATATGTTTTGGGATTTGAATTTAATGGACATTCTTTTTTATATAAAACAATACATGCTTTGCAGTTTAGAAACTTTATTTGCAAAATACGCTGATTTTTCCTTGACCAACTAATTTAATTTTTCTGAGCATTAACATTTAAATATACCTGCATTTCAATCTTGTAATATTTTCAAGATAGGATCTTCTATAAACAGAGTGAAACAATATTTGATGTACGAACTGAACATTTTCAAATTTATTTATTTATTTTAAAAAATAGTTGATATTTCGGCCGAATAAGATGAAATTTCATTAAAAAAAAAATTAATTTTATAATTTAAAAGAAAAAAGAATTTTCAACAAGAAAAGGTTTTTTTAGTCATTGAAGAAAAAAAGTTCATTTAAATTTTCAAGCAGAAAATATGCAGTTTTAGCAAAAAATTTAATTTTCAACAAAATAGTTACATTATGAAGCAACGAGATAACCTTCATTCAAAAAAATTTTCAACAAAGTAGTTCAACTTTTACCCAGGCAGTTGAACATTCATTTAAAAAAGAAAAATTGTCCTACAAAAAAGTTAAATTTCCAACAAAAGAGATGAGTTTTAATTAAAAACAATAATCTTCAACAAAAAATGGTTTCTCAACAAAGTGGTTCAGCCAACATTTTCAAACAAATAGTTGAATCCTCAAGCATAGAAAAGATTGATTTTCAACCAAAAATTTGCATATTTATTCATGAAAGATGAAATTTCTACTAAAACAGATGAACTTTTGAATAAAATGACAAATTTTCAACTACAAAAAATAGTTTAATTTTTTTCCAAAAAAAGATTTGAGTTTTACTTTCTGACTTCAAAATATGAGTTTTAAACAAGAAGTGAATTTTCGACGGAAATACTTGAATTCTCAATACAAAAAGATGAATTTTGAAAAAAAAAAAACAGTTGAATTTCCAACTAAAAAGGACAAATTATTAACAAAATTGTTCCATTTTCAACAAAGTAGCGGCATTTTTATCCAAAAAAGATTTCAGTTGACTTTGCAACACAAAAAGATGAATAATGAACAAAAATTAAATTTTTTACGAAATAGATACATTCCTTAATTTTAGAGAACAATTTTCCAAAAAGATTCAAATTTTCATTAAAAAGAGATCTCTGATAATTCTTAACACCAAAATATGAATTTTAATCGGAGAGTACATTTCCTACGAAAATAGGGAAATTTTCAACTTAAAAAGCCGAATTTTCAACAAAACTTTTCAACAAAATTGTTGAATTTTCAAACAAATAATACAATTTCTTAAAAAAAAGATGATCTTCAGGAGGAAGTAAAAAAATAAATATAAATACGAGGCAAATAAATTACTATCATGGATATTTAATAATATATATGTATAATAAATAAAATAAATTAATAATTTTCCCTGACCATTATTATCCAAATACTGGAATCTTGTAATATTTTTAACTTATAATCTTTTATGAACGGAATAAAACAATTTAAAACTAAAATTGAAAAAATGAAATTTAATCTGCTTCACAGTTATTTAAAGTTCTAAAAATTCTCTGACTTTTGCAAGATTTTTTTCTAAATCTTTGACTTTAAAAAATTGTTGTTGACTAAGTTCCTTTTTCATTTGCGAATTTACAAAAAGTACGTACACGAATAAAGGACTCCCCCCCCCCTTCCATGAAAAATTGTAACAAAATCTCTCGACCTCTCCCTCCTTCCCTTTAGCTGTCACGTAATTTAAATAGGTCCCTATTATATTGTCTGCCATTGCAAATAAAATATTTTCGAAGAGTATACGACTATCTCTGGATGACGACTTCAAACTTCGAAATCAGAAGGAAAATATTATCTTTTTGCACATTCATACATTTGCTGCCCTTTCTCCTTGTCTAGCACAACTGGTATGTTTTGGGACAATTTATGGTCAAGTGTCAGTTACTTGAGAAGACTCAGCGACCTCGGTTGTAGCTACTAGTTAAAGCTTCTGATAACATATTCCTAAGCTTCTAAAGCCTCATTGAAAATTTTATAAGCAGCTCGAGTATTTTGAGTAATTCAATTTAAACTTTAAATTTGCTGTTTTGCAAAATTCGGGTAAAAATGGACTTTATGCTGAAAATTTTGCTGGTACTAGTACTTTCGCGATACCTTGTGACAACCGGCGACTGTGAAAACCTGATTGGGAAAATTGAGGACATTTTTGAGCGGCTGGGGCCAAGATCTTTGTTGACAACATTTACAAAGTCTGAAAAATTGTCTGAATATACCAAGCAGGCTTGTGGAGGACAATTTCTGGTGTATACCAATAGCCTCAGAAAAGGAGAAATATGGGCTCTTGAAAGTAAGTTTAAATTTGCGCCCTGGGGTAGTCCAGATGTATTCCTCTAAAAATTGGACTTTCCATTTTTGGTGATCGATCCCCGGCAATTTATTCGTTTTTCGAAAAATAAATTCCTCAATTCTTTCTTTTTCAAATCGGTCAACATTGATCCGTTCCAAATAATTTGATGTTCATTGTTTTTTGTCTACTAGTCAAAAATCAATGTTTTTTTAATATTTATTTTTATTTCTAAATTGTGAAAAAAATACCCTCAAGCTCCGCTGGGATCCGAACTCAGGCCTTTAAGATGGCCGGCCGATCGTTTGCTCTTACCCGACGTAATTCCTTATACTTGTGAGATCAATTTTTCAAACATTTGAATGTTTTACGTTTTTGATGTCATGGTTTTGACCAGATTGCATGTCATAAACAATTGGATGTTAATTGTTTTCTGTCTACCGATCTAAAATCAATGATCCCAGCGAAGCTTGAGAACAATTTTTTCACAATTTTGAAATGAAAATCGATATTAAAAAAATATTGACATCAAAAAATGTTATCCAGTGCCCCCGGGCTTTTGAAACTAACATGGGGCTTCGAATCGGAGAAGTTCGATTTTCGAAAAAATGGAGAAAAGTAAGTATTTGTTATGAACTTTTTGTAAATTAAAGTTCGATCACCTCTTAAGGAATCTTGAAGGAATAATTCTCACCCAATAACTTTTAATTTTGATTCCGCCTAACCGCCTTGTATTGTGCCCGAAAAGTGTCCGGAAAAATTCAAAATACCAGTTTTATGTAAAATTCATGCTAAAGACGGTATTTATTCCATTTTTCTAAATTAGTTATTTTTATTTGATAAGCGACAAGCTTCAAAGTATTTTGTAATAAATTTTGAAATTTTGAAACAGTTTTGTTCGCCTTGAAATCATGAAAAGTTATTATTCTTCGGTATAAATGATACAGTTGATGAATTTCAAGCATGATATTTCTTGTTTAAGACATTTAGTAATAATCATTGAAACTGTTTTCATTTCTTTAAACACTTTTTCCTTTGTCAATCGTGAAAATTTATTATTTTCTGAAGTCAATGATGCAATTAACGAACCTCGACAGCAACATACTTTTTTAACGATATTTGACAATTATTTGAACCATTTTAACTTTTACAAGCAATTTTTTCGCTGTGAATATTGATAAGTTATTACTTTCTGGACTCAATAATACAGTTAACGAATGTTATAAGTTAAATTTTCTGTTCGAGAGAGTATCACATTATTTAAACCATTTAAATTTGTTCAAACAATATTCCTCCCTGTAAATTTGGAAAATTTACTGTTTTAATAAATTATTTGTGCAGTTAATGAATGTCAAGAGTGATATTTATTAAAATTATTTAAACAATAAATAATCACTCATTTGCGCCTTTTCATAGGAAAGGTGGAGAAAATTATTGTTTCTTTTTAGACTATAAATCTGCAATGAATCTAGAATTGTCTTCATCCTTCCTATGAAAAGGACTGAGTGATATTAATTATTGAAATAACTGCAAACTGTCTTTAAAAAAGATATTGCATTAGCTTGCAAAACCTTTTTACGATTAGCAGAGGAAAAATTGTTTAGATAAATGAAAATTGTTAAAAAAATCATCAAATATGTTGAGTAAGAAATTTTTTTCTTAAAATTCATCAACTGTATCATTTATCTCCAAAAATAATAAATTCTCACGATTCACAGGCAAAAAAAATGTTTTTATTAAATAATAACTGTTTGGATCATTGAAAATTATTTAAAATACTTGAAAACTAGTAACTTATTGAATATGATTGAATGATTCGGGAAAAATACAATTTTTAGCATGCATTTTATATGAAACTGGTATTTTGCATTTTTAAGGGCAGTTTCTAGGCACAACATAGGGCGCTTTTCGATTGAAAAGTCTACCAATAAATTTGATTGTCAAAAGTTGTATTATTTGGTTAAGAATTAAATTATTTTGTTGAAAATTGAATTATTTTGTTAAACATTCAACAATTTTCTTTGAATTCATCCCTTTTACTTGGAAAATGCAATTCTTTTTGTACAAATTTAATCTTTTTTTGTTAAACTGCAACTTTCTAGTTAAAAATTAAACTGCCTTGGCTAAAAATTAATTTTTTCCTTAAAAATTCAACTTTTTGTACAAAATTCATATTTTCGTCTTGAAAATTAATTTTCTTTAGGTTAAATATTTAACCATTTTGTTGAAGATTCGTTTTTATTTTGGCTGAAAATGAAGTTTTTAAATGAATATTTAACTATTCCATTTATTGTTAAAAATGTATATATCTTGGCTGAAAATTGGTCTCCTTTAGTGAAAAATTGGAGTATTTGGTTGAAAATTCGCCTTTTTGCCTCAATTGAATTGCTTTTTATTTAAAATTAAAATCTTTTTTGGTTTAAACATCAACTATCACATTTTTTGTTGAAAACTCATTTTTTTAGATTGAAAATTAAACTCACTGATTGAAAATTGAACTGCTCCTTTGAAAATTAATTTTGTTGGTAGATGATTTATAATTTTAGTTGAAAATTCATCTCTGTGGTTGAAAATTGAACTGCTTTGATGAAAGTTCGTTGTTCTGGTTGAAAATTATTATTTTTAAGCAAAAATTTTCTATTTTGTCATAAATGTTCTTTATTGTTAAATATTTATATTTCCGGGTTATGAATTAAACCCTTTTTGTAGAAAATTCGTTATTTTATATCTATTGAACAATATTTTTCAATGAAAATTTAACTGTTCCATTTTTGGTCTGAAAAGGTTCTTTTTCACTTTAAGAAATCAACTATTCTGTTTACAATTGAACAACGGAATAGGCCTCAATGAAAATTATTTATTTAATTTGCTATAAATTTGGAATTTTTGGTAAAAAATTAATCTTCTTAGTTGAGATTCAATTTTTTCTTAAAAAATTGATGTATTTTTTTAAGGATTCAGGTTTCTCGGTAAAAAATTTATATTCTTGGTTCACAATTTAGGTTGAAAATTTTTCTCTTTATGAAAATTGAACTGCTTCGATCAAACTTCGATTTTTTGTTACAAATCAATATTTTCAATCAAAAATGTTCTATTTGGTTGAATATGAATTTTTTTCTTGGAAAATTATATTTTCGGTTTGAAAATTCAACCTGCTTAGTAGGAAATTCCTTTTTTTTTTGTATTGAAATTAATTTGTTTTTCAATGCCAATCTAAATGTTTAATTTCTGGTCGAAAAGTAGTGTTCTTTTTTGGTTTCAGAATTCAACTATTTTGTTTAAAATTGATGTAATTTTTTTTTAAAGTCAGCTTCTTTGGTCGAAAAGTAATCTTCTTGGTAAAAATTCTAATATTTGGTTAAGAATTTATGTTTATGTCGGCAAAAATTACGTAAGATGAAGGAGAGAGGAGGGGGCTTCACTGCATCTAATCACTCAATGCATATTAAAATAAAAAAATAAACAAATTTTAAGCTTAGATGGAATTGAGTTTTAAATGTTCATCAATAAAATCTGAAACAAGCTTTATACTTAGAATAAATTTTATTCGAAATAATCAAATTGTGTGAACCCGGAGAAAATATCTGTGTGCTGACATTACAAAAAAGTGAAAAAATGGTCAATATATTATTTTCGGTCTACTGGATTTCATGATTCAATAAAATTTTCGCATTAGTTCAAACATTATGTCAAATTTTTGCTGTGCATTTTTTTCGCAAAACCATATTTGAATTTTTCTAAAAAAGGTGAATTTAACTCATACAAAAAAGAGATCTTTCAGCAGATTTTCAAAAAATTAGAAATTAAACAATATTTTTGATCATTTCATTTTTATAACTGTCCACTGGCAAAAACTGTAGTAACAGAAAATTTGCCATATTTTATCTAATTCTCAACCAAAAATCGGTCTAGCAAGGCTTTTCTCGTGAAATTATACAATTTTGACAAATAAAAAATGAAATTTTCAATAATTGTAGTTTAAACTGTTTGTTTTGGCAATGTTTTGAAACAAAAAAATTTTAAATATTGAGGATTTCAATATGAAATACTAAAAAACTGGCGTTAGTTTTACCAGACTTCTTGTTAGGCTCCTACTACTTTTGTCTGATTGATTCAATCAGAATTCTAGTTGTTAGAAATAAAAAATTCTGATTAAAATGACTAGATTTCAGATTACTCTTACCAGAAGAAATACTATCAGTATATTTACATAGAATTCTGATCAACTTAACCATATGCACATTTTTTGAGTAATTATAAGAATGATAAAATATCAAAGTATTCACGAACGGAAAATTCGAATTTGTTGAACTTTTAACGTTAATAATTTAAAAGTTTTCGTCTGATATAATTACAATTTGAACGTTTTTAATTCAAAATTCAAAATTGTTGAGGCTCTGAATTGTGAATTATAAAATTTTGAGTATTTATTTAGAATTTTTCCAGTTTGAAAATGACTTCATTTAAGAGTATATGATAAACTTATTTATTTATCATATATGAGACATATCAGTTCCCCCAGCTTTCTCTTCACAATAATAAATACGTTTCGCTAACAGTTCAAGAAATGATAAATAACATGAAAACATACATCTATGCACTTTTATTATTTTTGAATTAAAAAAAAATATATCAGGTCGGTACAGCAGGGATTGAAAATTTTTAAATTTTCAAAAAGGAGTATTGTGTAGACCTAATGTTTCTTCAGCACTCCCAAAACTTTTAGCGGAAAATATTTATTATTGTAAATGATCGTGACTTACAGAAATATCATTTTTTTAAACTGCACATCTGTCAAATTATTGTAGAAAAAATACAATTATTAACATTTTTATTTTAAAACTTGAAATATTTTATAAATCATAATGACAAGTCTTATAATTGGTTTTTCTATATTATACAAATACATATTTGAATGATAAGTTTGTTGTATTTAATAAAGATTTTAGGGCAAACAAAATATACTTTCCATTCAGAGTTCTATCGAAACGAACTCTTTGACATTGAATTAATTGAACTGACTCATTCAAAAGTATCAAGTTCCAGTTCACACTTTCTAAAATAATCCAGCCACTTCTCTCTTTTTTTGTTTTTCTCTACCATGGTTTGTAATGGGTTTGTAAAACAATTTTCACCAAATTCGCATGCGTGAGCCCAGCTTTGAATTATTTGTACATCGGTAAACAAAATTCAATTCCAAAATTAACCAAATTTCTTGAGAGGCTAGGGCTTGATTTTTAGTACATGTATTACAAATGACAACTTTTCTCCTACAAGGATGAATTGTTTGATGTAATATTTTAATTACATAATCCCAAAGGCTGAATACAAGCCCGCTTAGAGGGTTTTCTTTAGAAAAATGGTCTTGATGTTGTTTTTTTTTATTCATTTAAAATATGCTGCATTTTATGCGCCTGAGAACGAGCAACCCGCCACCAGGTGTGTAACCATGATGAACCAAATAAGGGAAGGAACGTCATTTCTCGAAAAAGGGCTCTAAGCGGGCTTGTATTCTGCCCTTCAGATTATGTGTTTAAAATATTACATAAAACAATTCATCCTTGTAGGGTAAGAGTTGTCATTTGTAATACATGGACTAAAAATGAAGCCCTAGAAGCTAGAAAGCACCTTAGGCTGAGGAAGACTAGGCGCTTTACCTATGTTATATCGTATTTCATAATAATAATCACAATTTAATTATTTCACAATAATAATTCCTCATTATTATTGAGTAATTCATCAAGTTTGATAATATTTATAAGAAAAAAATCTGTTCTGGCTAACTTTATAAACAAAATTGTAGTTGGATACAAATATTATTATTATCATTATTATTATTGGTTTTAAACTTTAGACGTCTACTGTGATGAATATAGATTTTTTAATTTTTTTGTAGTAATCATTTTTTTACAGTTTCTAATAACATCTTATATACATGTTTTAGCGATTTAGGGCAACAAAAACTACTTTCAAGCAAAAAAAGCTGGACCCTTTTTGGCATTCGACTATCGAAAGCTACTGCTACCCGGAGGTCAGAGCAAAGTTATAAATGAAGTTAACATTTCTCGGAAAAAGTGATTTTTTGCTTGCAAGTACATATTTATCACCTTGTTACATTAAATTAATTTGTCCAAACTAATTTTTCCAAATTCTTTTCTTACTTTTATTGTGAAAAAATGATAAATAAAAGTTTTCTCAGTCCAACTAGACGTTTAAATCCTCAACCCAATAATATTATTAACAATATTACATGAAATAAAATTCTCTGTGAAACAAGGAACATCTTTCAACTCCAACCTTTCCTCCCAGAAGGCCTTGTGCTTCCCACATATACATAAAATTATACAATTTTCATCCAAGATTCTCATATTAGTCATTCTGATCAGGTCTAACAGAAGATTCCGTTATGACATCCGTAAATATGTTCCCGTCCATGAGACAAGACGAAAATGTGCAAAAATTTTAATTTCAAGATTGAAAATAATGTATAATATTTTAATTATTTATGATTCTTTTGTCCGAGTTAACGGCGTTATCACAAATGCATCAGGCCATTCTCAAAGGTTCGTGTATCGAAAAAAAATTTCATGTATACATTTTTTTATTAAAAACTGTTTATTTGTCTAGCAGAAATATTTTGAAAGTGAATTTTTTATTTAGGTAATTCTTCTCTTGATTTAGAGTTTGACGATGGTCGTGGGGTTTAAGGCGTAGGCTTTGGACCCAGTCCGTCGACTTGCGGGTTCGAATCCCGCTCGCTCTCTGGAGGAGCCTCGGTGGCCCATGCGGTGAGCACTAGCCTAGCAAGGGAGTTCCCAGCTAACCTGTTACCATCCTGCAAGGTTCCTGAATGATCACATGTTATCAGAGGAATTGTTACTTGTATGTCAGTCTCCTAGCAGGTAACGGCATAATCGCCGTAGTTTACTAGGGAGGCTGGTTTGCAACCGTTCCCTGTCAGACTAGTAACGTAGTGGTAACAGCCGGCAGCGATCTTACTGGACGAAAAACTTCGTGCGCATGCGCAAGTAATAGGCATTCATTGGCTCTTCGAGTTCCCGCACAATTTAAAAGTGCAAACGTAAATAGCTTTTACCTTGATTTTGGGAAATTTTGTTTATATTTTTGCTTGTAGCGCATACGTTTCTTAAACTATAATTAACGATTAAATTATCAAAATTACACATAAAAATTACTACAAGCATTGTATGTGTAATTAATTTTGAAGGATCGATTTAAGGGGAGAATTTTTTTATAAATCTATAAATAGTGAAGAAAACAACAAAATATTACAAAAAACTTAATTTTTATTTCATAAAATTAACTTTTAAGAAATTTCACGTCAAACCATCTAAAGAATGTTATTTATTATTAGTAATTTCTATTAAGCGTTGATGATTTTAATATTATTACGATGAAGATTTTTAAGTTTTTACAATCAGACGCAGTTTTAAAGAAATATTTTTCGAAAAGATTCAAAAACTTGTTGTATTTTTTAAAAACACAATTTGAAACTAAATTAGAAAAAAATTTATTTTTAATTAAAAAATTTTTTTTATAGATAGCTTACAATGTGCTCTAAAAGTCCCTTGAATATAAAAATGGGATCTCCCTTACTTTTCGAGAAATAATTAAAATCGTAGAGCTCAGACTCACGGGTGTTGGGCACGCCATGGCATGGCGTACGTTCTTAAATATTTGTCGAAAACTAAGTAATTAACATGGGGTTTTAAATGGAAAAAGCTCGATTTAAAAAAAATGGAAAAAAGAAGTACTTGTTATACATTTTTTGTCAATTAAAGTATTGTCACCTCTTGAGGAGTATTTAAGGAATAGTTTCCACCCAATAGCTTTCAATTTCGACACACCTGAACCCCTTTAATTGTGCCCGAAAAATGCCCCAAAAAATGCAAAATAGCAGTTTTCTATCAAATTCAGGCTAAAGACGGTATTTAAAAAAAAAATTTCAACATGAATTATTTTTAATCGATAAGTGACGAGTTTTAAATTATATTTTAAATAATTTTAAATTGTTTAAATAATTAATATTTGTTTAAACAATTTTTTTCCCTCTGTAAATCGTGAAAAGTTATTATCTTTCAGAATAAATCATACAAAGTTGATGAATGTCAAGAGTAGTAGTTCTTGTTTAACTTATTTGGTAATTATTTAAACAATTTTCATTTGTTTAAACAATTTTTTCTCCCTAAAACTGTAAAAAGTTATTATTTGCTAAAAATAATGACACGATTAAAGAATGTTGAAAGCAATACATTTTTGAAGGATGTTTGGTAATTATTTAAACAATTTTGACTTGTCTAAACAATTTTTTCCCCCTGTAAAGCGTGAAAAATTATTACTTTCTGGAATTAATGACACAATTAAAGCAATTTAAGAGTAATATTTTTTTCTACAGAATATTTAGTAATTTTTTAAATAATTTTTATTTGTTAAAAAAATTTTTTCTCTGCAAATCGAGAACATCTATTCTTTTCAGCAATTAATGACACAATTAACGAATTCTAAGAATAATATTTCTTTGCTTAAGATACTTTGAAATTATTTAAACAATTAATAATCATTAATATAAACCATTTTTGCAGTCTGTTATGAGTAGTTATTTTTTCAGATCATATATTCGTTAAACTGAATAATCTTTCAAATGAATTTCGGGTAATAAGCATCAACAAACATTTTTAAACAAACAAAAATTGCTTAAAAAAATAAAAATTATTTTAAAAATTGCTAAAGATTCTGTAGAAAAGAAATATGACTCTTAAATTGCTTTAATTGTGTCATTAATTCCAGAAAGTAATAATTTTTCACGCTTTACAGGGGGAAAAAATTGTTTAAGCAAATCAAGATTGTTTAAATAATTACCAAACATCCTTCAAAAATGTATTGCTTTCAACATTCTTTAATTGAGCCGCTGGATAGTGTAAGGGCATATAAAATTCACATGGCCGTTCCGGTTGGCCCCTGTTGTCTTTAAAATCGATTTCGAAAATTAAATTTTTGAAACATATGACTTTGTAGAAAATTCCATGACGCATCTTTTTTCCTCTTATGAAAAAGTTGTATCTTTTACTGTTTCTGGAAGAAAGTGAAAAAACTGGATTTTGTGAAAAACAAAATTTAATAAATATTTTGACTTCAACTCGCTCTAAAAGACAAACTTTTGGATATTTTCACATGAAAATTAGAGGAGTTATGCTTCAAACTGTTTTAAAGATGATATGCTTATTTAAACTTCTCTAGTTTGTTACCAAAAAAAGCTGTTAATTTTTTTGTCAAGCAGTATCAAAATAATTTTACGGAACTTTCAAACGCTTCGTTTATCGAGGGAATTTTGAGTTAGCCCAAACTTCAAGCGGAAGAAAGGTTCATTAGGGTTTAGTAAAGTTTTCTAGAAAGTATTACTTCAATATAATGAATCGTTAAAAAAATACGAACATTCAAACATCGCGTCAAAGTGATCGAGCGCATGAGATGTGAGAATACTTCGGCGCCTCGAACACACCGCGCCGTCCTGTCGTAGCCGCTAGGAAATAATGTTTTCTTATTATTCTGAACAAGAAAAAATGCCCAAAAAAATGTAATACTCACACAGTGATGTATTTTATTGCTGAACGGTTTGAAGTACATCTAATTTAATCTTCGAATATATTAAAAAACTATGTATATATCTTATCACAGGTATCTTTGGACGAAACTTTAAGGTATATGGTATTAAAGTATAATATATTTTTTGTAAAATTTAGTATTTTCCCTAGTAAAAATTCTCATTATGACACGTTTATCCTCCAATTGCAACACAGTCTACGATAAATTGATATAATTTTATAAGAAATTGATATAAAAAGTTTCTCCATGTAATAATGAAAAGTATTAAAAAATTACGGTTTCGCGCTTTTTAAATTTTGTAACATTTAATACCTTGTTTCTTTTTGCTTTACGAACGTTCTCAGCCCAATCTGCTTCATTTCTAGATTTTTTTCTACCACGAGGAGGTTCTGATGAACATGATGCCATTGTCGTTTAACGACTTGATAAAATTTTCACTTTATAAATAAATAATTTTATCCGTTGCACTGAATAAATTAGTCTTTCGAAACATAAACAATCAGGGCTTCTTGTGGCGAAGCATTGTTTACACTTAATGTACTCTCTTCTGTTTTCCTGCGAAAGTATTCTAAAGAAATTCGCACGCGGAAAATTCGCAGAAAAAACAAGAGCGAGTAGAATCGGCAGAGACTCGGCGTAGTAGAATCGGCGTGCTCTCGAGCGCTCGAGAAAGGCAAATTAAATGCTTATGATTTTCTAACCGTGAGATGAATTGACGTAAAAAATCCCAAAAAATGTTATTATATCCTTATAAAGATTTCTTTTGCTGAAAGTTTCGCTCACGTGAAATTACCTAGATAAACAAAGTGATCGAAAATTTTCTCTCCTAACTGATACGACAGGACGGCGCGGCGGTGAGGTCGAGGCGCCGAAGTATTCTCACATCTCATGCGCTCGATCACTCTTTGACGCGATGTTTGAATGTTCGTATTTTTTTAACGATTCGTTATATTAAAGTAATACTTTCTAGAAAACTTCACTAAACCCTAATGAACATTTCCTCCGCTTGAAACTTGGGCTTACTCAAAATTCCCTCGATAAACGAAGCGTTTGAAAGTTCCGTAAAATTATTTTGATACTGCTTGACAAAAAAATTAACAGCTTTTTTTGGTAAAAAACTAGAGATGTTTAAACAAGCATATCATCTTTAAAACAGTTTGAAGCATAACTCCTCTAATTTTCATCTGAAAATATGCAAAAGTTTCTCTTTTAGAGCGAGTTGAAGTCAAAATATTTATTAAATTTTGTTTTTCACAAAATCCAGTTTTTTCACTTTCTTTCAGAAACAGTAAAAGATACAACTTTTTCACAAGAGGAAAAAAGATGCGCCATGGAATTTTCTACAAAGTCATATGTTTCAAAAATTTAATTTTCGAAATCGATTTTCAAGACAACAGGGGCCAACCGGAACGGCCATATGAATTTTATATGCCCTTACACTATCCAGCGGCTCAATTGTGTCATTATGTGCCTTTCCAACATTTTTGCAAAAGTATTCATAATTATAATTCCGAAACGAGATGTATATTTTGAGGTTAAGCTGTCATTGCACGTTGCGTTTCCAAGCATCACTTTGTTACAAGCATGTGATTACAATGGCGGGATAATGTTACCTGCTTCGCTTGTAATTTGTTACTACTTTGAATGGGAAATATATTGTCACTGGGTGACCAGCAGGGAAGTCACCAGTGACTGGTTTTCTGAATCTTGTTACAATTATGTGACTATTCGGACTAGTAACTGTGTTAGCTGGGTTGTTCATCTCCGGAGAGTCGTGGGACCAGTACCTCTAGAGAAAAGGATTCTCTAAGTACTTAAGGCTGTTGCTCTTGATGGTTCGGAACCCATCTTAAACTGTAGGTCCCCCTCCCACCACCAAGTAAGTGCGTGGGAATGTGTGTAAAGGAATCGGGAAGAGATAAAAGAAAAATGTAAACCCTTAGGGGACACATTAGAAGCTTCCATTCCATTCCATTCCTCTTGATTTATCTCCATCACTGCATGATTTTTAATTATTTCTATTTGAAGAATTTTCTTTATTCATTTCCTTTAAATGTTTCGAATATTTGATTTCAGCCTTTTCAGCAGCAGAGAATGTTGCTTTCGAGTCTTTGTCAGTTCCGTTCTAATAGTTATTTATGGGTAATTGCCAAAATGTTGAACATTTTAGACATTTGGGTTTTCGTGAAAAAAAACCTTCCAATTCAAAACATTCGGCCATGATAAAAAAATTCAAAAATCTGTGGGAATATTTAAAAACATAAGTATAAGAAAGAAATTAAAATGTTAACTTGTAAAGGTAATTGCTATAAGCAAATTGTATTAACAAATAATCAACATTCTGCTCTAAAAATTTATGTACAATTTGGGATTGAATTTCATTACTTAATTCTATAAACAAATTATATAAACAAATATACATCTCAGACATTTATAGGCAGAAACAAATCATTTTTTTCTGCTAGTCTTATTGCAATTATATAACAATGATGTTTTTTCGAAAAAAATTTACCATCCATCAATACTTGTTTATTTTATAAACAAATTATATAAACGAATGCACATTTTAGATGTTTTAAGCCAAAAGAAGCCCGTGCAGAAATCGCCAAGTTTCTTCCCGGTTCCAGACTTGGGCCAGGCTGGGGGCCCCTAGCCTGGATCTAGCTCGAATTTTCAATGGCTCGAGCGTGGGCCCAGCTAGTGACAAAGTTCCAAAAATTGACGACAGATGGCGTAGTACTATTCTCTTTGTTTCCCTATTACTTGCGAGTGTTGAGTGTAAATCTTTACAAAGTGGCAAATTTGGTATAAATAAAAATTCGTAAAGTATCTTAATCAGTAATTTGAGTGATAGTTTGAGCCAAACTGAACTTATAAATTTTGTGTGAGTGATTGAGAATAGTAGTGATGCTGCTGATTGATGATGGTCGATGAACAAAATACAAATCATCATTGAAGTTAAATTGATAAAAATGCCTCAAATAAAAAGCACTCTAAAAGACCAGAGGCATCGAGCACTCGTCAGTATCCCATATTTACGCGGTGAAAGTGCAAGTAAGTTCTCATATTAATTCTAAATAATATTTTTAAATTAAGATTACACGTAACTTCTAACCTCAAATTGAGAAAACTTTTTCGTCGAATTATCAAGTGTAAAAATGTTGTTAATTTATGTAATGATGTTTAAGACTTAGATTTATAAAACAAATATGGCGGACGTAAATTAAAAAATTATAGTATATAGATGATGATGATGACGCAGAAAGGTGGTAGAAATTTAGGACGCGCAAATCGAATGAGTGACTTTTTGAATTGACGTTTTGATTTTTTTTCGATTTTTAAATATTACATATTCATTTGTTAACTTTAAATTTGAATAAAAAAATTTCTCCTTAATTTAGACTTTTAATTTTAAAATTGAAAATTGCTAGGAATCGATAATAAACTAGGGCCAAGCCTGGGCCAAGCTTGGGCCAAGCTGGGCGATCGAGCCTGGCCCTGGCCACATTTGGCGTTTCATTCAAGCTTGGCCCAGGCTAGATCGCCAGGCCAGGGCCTAGTTTTGCCAAGCCTTAGCCCTGTTTGGGCCATGACCAAATTTCTACACGGGAGTCGTCTTTTTTCTGACCATGCTGAAATTATATTGATAATGATGTTTTCTACAAAATGTTGATATCCATTAATATTTGTTTATTTTGTTAACAAATTATATAAAAGAATTCACATATAGGGCGTTTTGAAGCAAAAAATATAGTTTTTTCCTTCTGATCGTGTGGAAATTATATGGCCAATGACTTTCTATAGAAAAATGTTGCTAAGCTTCGCTAATCATTTATTTTTCAAACAAATTATATGAAGAAGTTTACATTGGAGATATTTATAGGCAGGAAGGAATCATTTTTTCATTTATTATTTTTCAAACTATATTGAAAATAAAGTGTCTAGATGAAATCTTGTTATCCCTCACTATTTGTTTATTTTACAGAATTTTAATTGAATTTTTTTATAAGAATTTATAAATAATATAAATAAACAAATTCACATTGCAGACATTATAGTGAGTAGAAAAATCGGCAATATGATGTAGTAGCTGCATACGGTAACGGTATATTTGCATTTTTAAGAAGCACTTATTCTACCTTTGTTTCAAATTTCCTTGTCAACAATAATTGAAAAACAAGAGACTTATTAAAATACAAGAATGGCGCTATTCTTCTGTTAGCTCGAAATTAATAAGATGAAAAACGCTTACTTTTTGTCCACAAATGCCTAAAATTTACATTTGTTCATATAATTTGTTTATAAAATTAAGGGGTATGGCCACAGTAACGGGAGCGGAATCATGGGTATATTCACTAATTTTTTTTGGTATGAAACTTAATTTATTTTCAAAACGAATTATATGTAAATGAAGCTCCATATATATATATATATATTTAAACGCTAAATGGCCGACTTCTGTTAAGTTCTTTTCGAAGCCTTTTTTTAGGGGCTCCGCTGCCTGACAGCTAGCAACCACAATTTCTAACATAGAACAAAATAAAAAAATTCCTGTTAATCTACATAATAATACTTAGAGAAGCACAGTTGGAAATGTGAAAATATTGATTTCCCCAAAAATGGCAGGAATTTGAAGTTAACAGTCGAATTTTTAGTGAAAAAATTCGTATAAAAATGCTCATAAAATGAAAAGTTTTAAATGTATCGAAAATTCCGTATGTACTTCTTTGCGAAATGTCATGATAAAGATGTGGTTAAAATTTGAAGTCGATCGGATAAAAAATGTTAAAGTTATTTGTCAGGCCGCTTTGAAAAAAGCCGTTTTGAGAAAAATGCGCTTAAAGTTTTACATACAAAAGCAGAAAGCAACTGAACGGCGTCCTTTCATCGGTTTTACTGCCATTTGAAATTGTTCTATAAGTATACTTTCGTAGGCAAGTAAGGCCCTCTACATGCCTTCCTAAATTTATGGATTGATGGTTAGTCAAGCCCTAAGGGCTTGACTAACGAAAATCAGAGTACGAGCACGGCACACGCAGCCTCACGTTATACGCTCAAAATTAACACACAAAAAATCCGCTATAAATCGAATAGTATCGTATTTTTATGATGATAAAGGATCGTTTAAGCAAAAAAACAAATAAACGTCATATAAACAACATATAAGGGAAAACGATTTCGTTTTGTTTAAAAACGCCTAAAATATGCATTTGTTAACATCACTTGTTTATAGAATGAACAAATATTGATGGGTGGCGACATTTTCTGAAAGCATCATTGGTAATATAATTATAGTAAGACTAAAAGAAAAACTATTTCTTTCTGCCTACACGGAAAAAATAAGTTGTCGCAACTTTACTTGACGAGTCACCCATTCTGGGATAGGCCACGATTGCTTTAGGATTTCATCTAATTTTTATGAAAGAACCGCTGACTTTATCGAAAAAGTGAGAAAAGTCAATGAATTATTGGAACAAAGTCTAAGAAAAGAATTTTTATTCCGCAGATTTGAACAAAATTTCAGGCAAGAATTCAATTTTTTATAAAAAGTCCTCCGGTTTTCAAAAAATTTGAAATACAATAACTCTAGCACAGAAACTAATAACTGATTTTTAAGTTGTCGAAGAATTCGTTGACTGTCTTCTACATATCTATATATGCACAATATACAGTCACAAATGACGCTTGTGTTAGCACGTAGTGACGGTCAGGTGAAGTGGTGTATGTATAAGTCTGACAGGAGTAGCGGTCACCGGCCGTGGGGTCTAGTTGTTAGGGATAAGTTGCGTTCGATGCGTCATAGACATAGGTGTTAGGTAGTTCGAATCCCGCCGCAAAATTTGTTTCGATTTTCATAGGTTCGTGTGTATCTGTAAAATAAATATAACTCAAGCGTAATTCTATGTGAATAACAATATAGTACATACCCGTGCAGAAATTTCAGCGTGGCGCGGATCGGGCCCAGATCTGGCAGAATGTGGGCCCAGTCGGGCAATCCTACCAGCGCCAGATTCGAAATGAAATGCCTAACCCGATCAGGGCCAGACTGGGGCATCAAGAAGGACGGTCGGATCTGGCCCAGACCAGCCCCCTCTTATTTTTGTATTCTTAGCCATACAATTATTTTTCATAAATTCAATCAAATCTTTTTTAGATAATTTGGGCCTATTCCTGTTTCGAACTCAAATCTGTATTGGAAGTGAAAAATTGGCTAATCTCAATAATTTTTGCGTAAAACCTTTTTTATATTCTAACATGAGCATTAAAAAACGTTTGACACAAAAACTATTAAAATTAGTCACTTTTTCACTCCGAAATCAGATTTGATTCAAAACAGGAATAGGCCCTAAGTATCTGAACAAAACTTACTCAGGTACTTATGCAGTAAAATAAGGCAATTCAATTTTGAGGTTAGGTCCTGATTCCAAGGCACTTGATAACACACGTTACTGTACATAATTTTTTTTTCCTTCAAATAAGGTTTTTTAGAAAATATTTAAAGTTTGGTACCTGAATCTACGTTACTAGAAACCCTACATATATCAATAGAATTTTCTTCATTTTGTGTGACATTAAAATTTAGGATAGGATTTTCTTCGACTTGTTGGAGGTTTACGGGTTCCATTTCAACTTCTGCATTTGCTTGAATCGGAGCTTCAATCCTTTCCTCATTAGGAACTTCCAATCCCTCTTCGTCTTCATCGTCAGTATCTGTAATTACTTGTTATTTAGTGAAAGTTATTAGTAAAACAGACTTGGAGTAGATTACCTATTTTTTGTTTTCACCATTTCTATCTTGTAAACCTAAAACATTCTGACGATCATCGAGAAAAATTACGTAAGACAATAAAGCCAAGTGGAATCACAAACATAACCTCTGCAAACGTTCCTACGTTTAAGTTAATGTTTATACAGTTTTCTTAACTTATTATTTTTAATTTATTTTGAGGTTAAGTTTGCTTGACAGATTATAATGAATCTACTTACCTCCATCTTCATTGCGCAAGTAGGGAATGGTAGTAATTATGTTTCCGTACCCGTAAGGTACTTTTAGTTTTTGGCATTATGCCAAAATAAATAATATTTTTATTATTTTTGATATCACGTCACACTTAAAACCGAACCGTATTGTATGAAATATAAAACAAAACTTCGGATATCGGGCGGTCAGTGCAGCAGATGGCGCTGCAACTTCCAGCTGGTATTTTCTCGATATGTGGTTCCGACCCGAGCCACAAGAGTAGCCATGCGAAAGCCACAATGTGGCAAACCCGATCGGGGCCACGTCGGAAATCGGGACCAAATTGGGCAATTTCTGCACGGGTATAACTGGGAAATATATTTTTTTTATTTGGTTACACTGTTTTCTGAAAACACGTTAGGAGTCATCGAAAGTTTCATTGACTGGCTTCGAAGCATTATTTTATCAGTGTTTTGAGAAATCTGGTCCTCTGGTCTTCACATTTTCATTGAAATTATTTTGTACTTTCTACAACTCTTTCTACTTTTTAAACATGTATGAATCAATGTTTCTAAAGACGATACTTCCTATTTATGACATACGTTTAGCCCTATCCAAGAGTAGTTAACTCAGTCATTCAAAATTTCAACAACTAATTCTTTCCGTGTATAAACGTCTGCGATGTACATTAATATTAAATAAACAAAAAAAATATGCTTTTTCCACTTTCTGAAAAATTTAGTCCTGAATTTTTCAACGAAGAGAAATTTATAATAGGTGCATAATTGCGTTCTAAATGTTATTTTGAACCTCGTTTTTTTATTTTACTTCACTGTGGGAGCGCCGATCCTCTCAATGATTCAAAATAGAATCTGTATGTATTTGAGAATTATTATTTTCTCAAAAATTGTTGGGTAATATCAGGATAAGTTTCCTTGCGATTCATTTTTTTCCTAAACATTAGCAGTGTCTAAAAAATATTGTCATTTTGCTCAAATCTGGTGCCAATTTCCGCCTCGTTATAGTAGCGTGCAATGGTCCCATCATCATATATCTATGTCTATTTATTATACTTGACAGAAAAATTGATAACAGTTGATAGAATAATTACATATAATAAGATAAATTCCTTGCATCTTTTCAGTGCTGGATTCATCTTCAAAGATCCCGTCTGGTATTTTGACAGGAAATATTATCGATCTGGGAATGTTTGATGAATGCATGTCAGTTCAGGTGGTGAAAGGAAATGTAAAAATTCGTGGTCGACACTGTATGTATTCAATAACTATGGCGAATCAGAACAATTCAAGTCCTATCCAACCAACTTTTTCAATATGCGTCCCATCAGCATGTAATGCATATGATGTGGAAACATTTCTTAATAAAACTATCCATGATATTGAGTTTGTAAAAGATTTAGGAATCACTGAGATAACTGCAACTTGCACAACTGTTGGTCCTCAAAGGTGGTCAAACGGAAGCATCATATCAGTGTAAGTACAACTTCCTTTCGTTGTTTCCACAAGTCTTTATCAAGAATACTAGATTTGCAACGTATATAGTATTCATGAATTTAATATTATAACATATTTTTACAATTATTCTTCGTTGCAGGACAATATTATCTATCTTTGTGATTTTTCTCATAATTTGTACGATTCTGGATATCCTCCAAAGAAGTAAGCTTCTTCAATCTGCAGTTGCGAGTAGCTTGGCAGAGTTTTCGTTGTACAAAAGTGCAAACAAAATTTTGACTCTGAGTGCCAATTCCAATTCATTGAGTGCATTGTATGGCATTCGATCTTTGAGTATGTGTTGGATTGTTCTTGGTCATCAGTATGTGATAAGCATTTTTTATGTTAACGTTAACATGATTTATATCATTGATGTGAGTTATTGAACAAAATTTTCTAGTTTCAGAATTGTTATAGGGAGAGGGCACAGTATACTGGACTCACTTACAGAAACATCTCAAGCATTTTTCATAACAAAAATTAGATCAAAATACTGCAAGCCGTTGCCAACTGTATCGATTACTACATTCGTGTTTTTGTCAAGTTTAAGATCTAAAAAAAAAACTCCATGTTTCTTTGTGTTTCCCAGCATTCAACTCTTCCTTAATATACAATTTGTTTGAATATTAGACAATAATAAAAATAACAGTCAAACACTTCAAAAATTATTTCTTTATTATTCAAAATAGTGGATGAAATCCTGGAGATCTCTGTACATATTTATGGCCCTTTTCGCTGTGGATACGTTCTTCATGCTCAGCGGACTTTTAGTGACTTATTTGTTCCTAAAACAAATGTCTACAGGGAGGAAGTTCAATATTTTTTCGTTCTATCTTCACCGTTATATAAGGTAATAATGATGATTATAATAATATACTATATACGACATGAGTGTTACTTAAGTGGATCTTAAGTGGATCTCTCTTGCTCAAAACGAACCCAAAACGATGAATTTCTTCCAAAGAAGACTCTGGCGGAACCTCCAAAGGAACCCAATTTTAATACAGACTTTTTCCGTAGAGCTGTTTTTTCGCTTCGCCCACTTCAACATGTTATAGAACTCTGATGGACATACATCAATGTAAAGAACCAAAACACAAAATATTATCGTGATTAGAACAGACATAGGGACTTGCTAAATATCATTTACAGGTTATAAAGCAAACTTGTAATCATCAAGGTGTATTCATATGACATATCGTTTGCTTTGCTGAAAATTCTGTAAATCCCTAATTTACCAACCCCATGTTGTGAGTGTTTGGTTTGTGAGTGCACCTTCATGTTATTCTATTCAACTGTTCTCTGAAGATACCAACTTTAATTTAAACCGCAACGTTAGTGAATCCCCAGTTTTTTCAGTGGACATATAAAGTAAATGAAAACAAAATTACTGCTTTTTAGGGGGTCCATATCATGTCACATGCGGCAAGTCACATCTGCGACATGTCACATCTGCGGCATGTCACAACTGCGGTATATCTACCTAGTGGCATTTCTCACGAGTGGAAAGGGATTCGACCAACATTATTTCTGTAGCCAGTCACAAGGGTGCCTTTCCGCCCCCCGCCAGACGTTGGAAGACGAGAACGGGTTTGACCACCCTTATTTCTTTGGCCAGTCACAGGGGTGCGGTGAGAGATGCCGTAAAAATGTCCATTTTACTGTGAGAAATGCCGCGCCACAGAGAAGCCGCTAGATTGAGATACCGCAGATGAGACATGCCGCAGATGTGAAATGCAGCAAGTGTGATTAGCCGCAGAGACTTGCCGCATGTGAAATGATATGTCCCCTTTTTAGGAAGCAATTGTGAGTAAATTATAATATAACTGATGCAAAAGCTTTAAAAATTGTGCGCTAAGCAAGCATAAATTTATAGAAACCCAAGTAATAATGTAACTTGCAATGAATTTATAAGAATGATTCTACAAAAACTTGCAGATTAACACTACCAGTGGTAGCAATCCTTGTCTTTGCGATCTTCATCATCCCTCTTATGGGATCAGGCCCAAGGTGGGAGAAACTTGGAAATCTATTTTTTGGTGATAAATGCAGTGAAAAATGGTGGTCCTTTTTGCTGTATATGAATAATTATGTTCAAGCAGATGATCTCGTGAGTGTACTTTAATTATTATCAGTAGCGTAATTTTATTAGCCGTGTTTTTTTAAAGATGTACTACAATTGTTTTTTCAGTGCTTGGGTCATTTATGGTACCTGGCCGTTGACATGCAGTTCTTTTTGATATCGCCACTCATATTATATCCACTTATGAAGAAACCGAAACTGGGATTGGCAATTTGGAGTGTATCGTTCGTCTCGCAAATCGCAACACCTGCTGCAATTATAGCAATAAACAAGTATACGGCCACGGTTGAAGCAGGACAGACGTAAGTTTGAAAATAAAAATAAAATAAAACATTACATTGAAAATATTACTTCTATTGAGGAAAGAAGAGGTATATTCAGTTATTTTTCAACTGTTGCTAAAGTCCCTTAATTTTTATCATTCACACTATCAAACTGAGACTTTTTTGATATCACCTTGATAGTCTCGTATGGCCCAGGTTTGGCACTAATCAGCTAAATACACTTATAGTGAAGAATGTTTTTTTTTCAAGTCATCAAAAAAAATAATATCGGGTAGGTAGACCAGGCCTGAATAGCCTCCATAGAATCTCAGGCCTGGAGTCATTCTATAATTCCCGGACTTTTTTTATTATTTTGAGGACTCTCTCAAACCTTGTAACAAACCTCATGCGAAATTTTTAAAAATTCGTGGCTATCTTAAAGTCTTGGACAATAAAGTGAAGTTTCTTTCACTTATTTTTCCGTGTATAAATGCGTTTTTTTTCAAAAAGCGGTTTTTCGTTGTTCTAGCTACCAAAGTGACTCGGTGCTTCGGTTGTCAATCTAGAGGGATCTTTTTGGGCGTAAAATTTCTGAAACTTATTAAGCAATATATCCCTATAGATAACTAAGTGCTGGCAAAGTAGGCCCATCTATTGTAGAGCGTTACATATTATCTGCACTTCTCAAATATTTTTTCACACTGAGACCTTAATCCATTTATTTCAGCCTCGAGGAGTCGTTAACCATGACTAAAAACCTATACACGGTGGCTTACGCAAGAGGTGGCAGTTGGCTCGTTGGTGTCCTCTTTGGATATATCATAGCTATAAAACGATCAGACTTCAAAAAGGTAACTTAACTTGATTCTACGCTTTAAGAAGTAAGTTAAAACTCGACACCTCTATTCCATATCGCTCCACATGACGTTTAGTTCTTGTCCAGCTCTCCGAGCGTTTAGCAACTGTATATCTCCAAACCTTATGTAAAAAGGCCTGGAGGAGCTCGAACCCAAACGCAAATGCGTCCAATGTGCTAACTTAGGACCGAGCATATCTATGCTATGCATAGTTGTGCATAGCTCCTATGTTGGCACATGGGTTACGCATCTACGCGTTTTCATTCGAACATGTCTAGGCCCGAGGGGCTATTCACTCTCGAATGTTCTATTTTTAACGATAGAAAACTGAGAAAATAAGACGGAATAAAGAAACGTAAAGCATTGAGAAGCATTATGGCTAGTAAAAATAAATTTCTAATCAACGGTAACCGCAATTAACCGATTTTAAGGAGAAACATCACATCGCGAGACTTTCTGATGAATTGAATCTTAGAATAACGTTTCACCAGATTCACGAGTGAATAACCCCTCGTCTTGGTCTTAGGGCCTAGACATTCTTAAACTAATAAGCTTCACGCTCTCGCTTCACCCAGGTTGTAACATAGAACTAAGTACAGCTATATCCTATTTTAGCACATACACAGAAAAAACTAAGTGTAAACTTTACCCGGAATTCGGGGTAAAGATTACCTGCAACAAAAATTACCCCATGTGGGTAAACTTTACCCGCACATCTAGGGTATTATTCTGCGTTTACCTACGTTGAGGGGTAATTCTCAAAGTTTACCCTGAAGGCCTGGTAAATGTCATATTGAACTTTTCACAGTTCTAACGATTCGGCAAAACAGCCTTTATGAAGCCGCACTTATCCGATTTGCCTGTTACACCAACCGTCAGCTAACTTCACTTCAGAGATTCAAAGCTAGTGGCTTCCGATTTTCAAAACGTTGGTGACAACTTTCATGAGAACAAAAGACAGTTTCTGCCCATCGAGGGTAATATTTGTGTTTTACCAATGCGAACAGGTAAAAATACGAAATTACCTGCAACACTATTTACCCTAAGTTTTTTCTGTGTAAATGCGAGCGTGAGCGTAAGCATAGGCGTTCGAGCATGTGTAGGCCATTAGACATATGACCAGGGTTTTACAGTGACTAAACGCGACCTTGAGCGGGAATACCTAATTTATTTTTATGTTGCGATGGATTATAGTGTCGTACTTTCGAAGAAAGGCTCTATCTACATTTTGCCGTAAGGCCTAGTTACCTCTACGCCGTAAAATGAAGATAATATTCACGGCAAAACGTAGATAGAGTATTTCTTCAAAAATACGAAAGTATAGAGTAACATTACGCACACATAAGTAAGTTCTATTCGTTTTGAATTGCAGAAAACAATCTATATTGGATGGATTTGTTGTCTCGTTTCTTTGACGTTTTGCACTTTGGGAATAAGGTCTTTCCAGCAGGAGGATTACATTTACAACGTCGTTTGGGAATCAGTCTTTGGAGCGCTCTCCCGACCACTCTGGTCCGCAAGTGTAGCTTGGATCGTTCTAGTTTGCGTTTTTGGTTATGGTGGTATGTATATTCAATAATAGTCAGTGGCGCCAATGATTTTTCAAGTAGTTCGGGCGAAACTGCTTCAGCCAGACCCCCTCCCCCTAGGCCTATTTTACGACCGCCAATCTTCTATAAGCAAGAGAAGAAAAAACTACGATCATTAATTAAATTTGTTTTGTATCAGCTCAATAACTTAATAGGTAGAAAGCAGATTTAAACATTTTCCTTAAATTGAAAATAAGATTTTTTATTCTCGTCCGAGGTTCAGAAAACGTAACTGTTGAGGGCCATTAGAGGATAGAAGCTTAGAGCCATCAGAATATTTTTCACATGTAAACATTAAAATACACTAATTTTACCTTATTTTGTGCATATTCAGTTACTTTATACAGGTAATATATCTCCCAATTTTCTAGACCCCTCCCCCCTCAGAGTGGTTTGGGGGGGGGCCTGGGTTGCCCCCCCCCCCAGAATTGGCGCCCCTGAATAATGTTTATATAAATCAGCTACTCCTGCTTATATGAATCTTTTAACGATTATCAGGTCCAATCAACACGTTTCTGTCGCTTCCGATCTTCATTCCGTTTAGCAAAGTTTCCTATTGTGTGTACTTGGTCCACATTGTAATTCAGGGAATGCAAGCATTTGAATCAAGGACACCGCATTACTTCTCAGACTTCCAAGTGGTAAGCATAGCATTATTTTTAAATTATCGTTTTTGAAATATCGTTTAATTTACTTTTCATCGACTTATTCATTTTTTATAGTTCAACCTCTTCTTGGATAGTTTCGCTCTTTCCGTCGTTATAGCCTTCTTCTGCAGTTTAATTTTCGAGGCACCTATTTTAACATTAGAAAAAATGATATTACGAAGACCAAAAGTAAACAAAAGCCAATCAAGGGAGTTACTTCACGATACAGAGGAAAATAAATAAGTTTAAATAATAAAACTAGTTGTATTAGAAATGGTGTTAATGCGATGTTGTTTGTCTGAGTAAAATAAGTTTATATAAAAAATACATGTAGATGGTAAAAAGAAACTGACATACTTTAGACCAAAAGTAGATTTTGATGTTATAAATCCTTTATTTCTGCCAACGTTTCGAAAACTTTGTCGTTTTCCTCTTCAGGACGTTAAATTTCAAAATTCGTCAAATATTCGTCAATTAATTATAAAAATCATCTTCCTCCACACATCTCTTTAAGGAGCTTCATTTTTGGTAAGAAATTTTGTTTAAATTTTAAAGCTCCTTAAAGAGATGTGAGGAGGAAGATGATTTTTATAATTAATTGACGAATATTTGACGAATTTTGAAATTTAACGTCCTGAAGAGGAAAACGACAAAGTTTTCGAAACGTTGGCAGAAATAAAGGATTTATAACATCAAAATCTACTTTTGGTCTGAAGTATGTCAGTTTCTTTTTACCATCTACATGTATTTTTTATAAAAACTAGTTGTACAACGTGTTAATAATTCACTTGTTTTTTTTTCTTTTTTATCGAAGCCTTTGAAGTGAATGGACTTCAAATGAAAATGTCACTGAATTTTTTACATTTTAAATTGAAGTTTTTGGGAACTTCACGTTGATTTGTTGCAAATTTTACTTGGATTATTCCAAAAACACCTATATACTAGAAAAACAATAATTGTGATCGCTGAAATGCTCTAGGGCTCGAAACGTGGAAGGCGTTAGGGGGATTTCTCGCCTTCCAACCTATGTATAATCCCGCCAATGAAGACTGATTCATAGCCTGTAATTATAATAAAATAAAATGTATGATTGCTACTTTCTCACTATGTACTTTTAATTGTTATTCTGTGTATGAATGCAGTATGAATAATTGTTTTGTAATTTAAATGTGATTCTCTATATTCAATAAGGAATAATAATGGCGTCCGCCAGAAAAGAAATCAGGTGGTCGCTTTCGTGCCCGTAGAATAGTCATTTACTAAGATCATTCATCCAAATATGTAAACAAGAACGATCTCTCCAGATCAAGAATAAATAACCTTTACTTGCTAATATGTACGCTTCGAATCTCAGCGACTTCCGTTTATTTTTTCTTCTGCTTCTCTTCTACCTCAATTGTTTCATATTTTCACAATCACTCTTTCATTCTCCAGCATCAGCTCATCTAGCCCCCTTCAATTCTCTTATCCACTTCGCATCCAATCCACCATCGCCTAAAATTTTTACCACATTCTCTTCACAGCTTCTTTCATCTTCCATTCCTCTTTTACATCCTTCCTACACATGCTCGCATGTTTCCTCTTTCCATTCACAGATTCTGCACTTTCTGTTATCTTTCTTCCCCCAATGAATCCCTTCTCTTAGCTTGTTTCCGAATCTCAATTTTGCTATTCTATCCGATCTTCTCTCTGCAATTCCCTTTCCTAAACACTTTGTTACTCCTTCCTTTTTTATCATCTTATACTATTTACTATATTTTGATTCCTGAATCATCACCCATCATTCTAACCATTTTCTTTCCTTTTATCTCTGCTCCAATTCTTCATTGTTTATTCCAGTCCCCTCTAATATATCTCTAGCACTAAAGAACTCCCGCCTTTCATTGTCCCACCTTTTTAACTCTATCGTCCTCCCTCTCGTTTCTTCTACCTCATTTAACACATTTTCGCTCACTCTCCTTCCTTTTATTCCCTTAGCTTTGTCTCAAACTTCCATGTCCTCTTTCCTGCTCTAGTGCTAAATATATACCTTTGCGCTTCTTCTCTCTTATATTCTCTTCTCCATATATCCAGGCGTCCCTCACTCTATCAATATACTCCACCTTACATATCTCTCTTGTAACCTCTTCTCTTTTCTGTTCACATCTCTGCTTCATATCCTAATATCTGTCGTACCAGCGTATCAAATAACCACATTCTCCTTCTACAATTTTTTCACCTTCTTTTTCCTTTACCTGTAGCTATTTAATTAGCCCTGCCGTTTTTCAACCGTTCTCTTACACAAACTTTGTGATCATCATTTGTTCGCAAGGTATATCCCAAATATTCAAACTTCTCTACTTTTTCCAACTTTACGTCCTTTCATCTCCCTGTCCATTTTTTTTTCTTTCCGCTTTTTTTCTAAACGATATTATCTCAGACTTTTCCGCTTTCAAATTCAACTTGTTTCCATCAAAGTATGTATCTAATCCCGTAATTAGGCCCGCCATCCCTTCTTCATTCTCTGCCAACAACACTATATTATAAGCGTATTCTTTTCTGTTCGCATTCTAACTTCTCTCCATCCTTTTCTCTCCATTTATTCTTCTAAGTCTGAGATTGATATGTTCAATAAAAATCTCTACAAATTTCTTCATTGAACCCCCTTTTACCCTCTTTTTCACTATAACTTTTTCTATCTCAAATTGGTCCAATGAGTCAAACGCCGCCTTTAAGCCCACGAACATTGCTATCATTCAGCCGTTCTCCCTTTTAATTCTTTTACTTGCTGGATAAGTCATATGATATGTGTCGCCCATCGCCCCTATTCCTTTTCTAAAGCCTGTCTGATTCTGTGTCTCCATTTTTTTATCCTCAACTTCCTTCTTCAACCTCACCGATTTTCTTCACTGCAGGTACCGCTCACACCTCTTACCATAACTCGGACTACCTTTCTCTTCTCTATACTCTATTGCACATTAGCCATTCTTATTTATTTAATTTTTTCCCTCCATATTTTCAAGATTCATTTGGAATCTCATCAATACCAGATGTCTTTCCATCTTCAATTATTCTTAACATTTTGACTATTTCTTCCCTTTTTATATTCTCTCCCTCATTTCTTTCCCTACCATCTTTTGCTCCCTTCTAACTGCCCTTCCTATCATTCCTCACAAATCGATACAAATAATTTATCCATTCTACCATCTCAATATCCTGGTTTACTCTTTTTCTCCCTTATTTTTTCTCTCTATTCACTACTTTCGAAACATTTTCGACTGTCCTATTCTTTTCCGCCTATTCTTCAAACCCTTTATTTTCCTATTTTTTTCTTGATCACACAACTGAGAGTACTACTTTTTTCTCTTATATTCTTCTGCATTACTTTTTCCTCTTCTCCATTTTCTTCATTTCTATCTCACTTCCTTCTTCTTCTCTTTACATTTATCATCTCATCCACTTTTATCCTCTTGTTATTTTTTTTTGCTTGCGTACTGTAATATTCTTTCTATTTTATCTTATCATTATTTCGATCTCTTCGTTTAGATTTCTCTGTCCGTGACGAGATCGATGATGAAGCTTGCTGATTGATGATGCTGCTTCTGTCGCAGATTCATAAAAACGTATTCAAAGCTTTGGAATTCCCCAAAAATACACACTAGGAAGAAGACAGTAACATTTCTTAGGGATTTCATGTTAAATGTTGAATGATATTGAGACGTCGTTCATATGGATTTATATATAGACAAAATATTCCCCCCACTTTCTTATTCGCTGCAGTACTTCATAACAATCACTATCGTAAAATGGTATTAAAGTTGACCAATGGGTTTCATTGAAATTCTTACGATTGTAAAACCATTTGGGAACATCTAAATCCAAATCAATGAAACAAGTTTGCTTTTCTTGAAAGAAATAATACAACATACCAAATTTGTCTTGCACACTACCTCCTGAAAACTATTCAAACTTCACCTTTTCCTATCAAACCAATTTGACATTTGGTGTCCATAGGACCGTATATCATTTGTCCAATTCCAACTGATCAAAGAAACTTGCACTCAAAAACAAACAGAAAATTGGCAAATTACGTCCAGTAAGGCACACACCACTAACAAACACATTAAAAAACATCTCTAACCATCCTCTCTGCAATGAAACGATTTCTGCCTTATTTAAAGGACATAATTTTACAGTAGCTCCCTCAAAAATTTCGAAAGAAGAAATCATCAGCAATTTGGAATCCACAATATATACCCTTCCACCTGAAAAAGCTTATGACATACGTCGTAGGACGGCCAACATCTTACGCCAAGCCCAACTTCCCACCTGAAACTCAACAAAACAACAAAAAATAACTATTAAAGAACTTAGTCGGAATAAAGACATCATAATATTAACCAGAGAAAAAGGCAACACAACAGTAATAATGAACAATGAAGACTATAACAGCAAAATCATGGACCTTCTAACTGACGATACATACAAAAAACTAAAAAAAAGACCCCAGAAAAAGAATACTTAGCCAAACCAAAACCCTTCTAAAAGACTCTAAACTTGACAGCAAAACAATATATAAATTAATACCTACTAACCACATCTCTTAAAAACTTTACGCACTACCAACAATCCACAAAAACAACATTCCACTCAGACCGATCGTCAGCGCAATCAACTCACCAACTTACAACCTAGCACTTTTGCTTACCAAAGAACTGAGCCCTCCCACAGAAAACTCTAACACACACGTCCAAAACTCTTCTGACTTTATCAGAAAGATACAACAGATTCCCATTCAACCTCAAGACATCCTAGTGAGTTTCGACGTAGTATCTCTCTTTACGAAAGTACCAATCTCTGATACAATCAATATTATTAAATCCTTTGAAAACTTCCTCTCCGATCTCATACATTCGATAGAACACTGTCTTAATAATACTCACTCCACTTTCAATAACCAAATCTACGAACGAATCTCAGGAGCAGCCATGGGATCTCTAATCTCACCTGTAATAGCCAATATCTTTATGGAACATTTAGAAAATCAAATCTTTAGAAAATCCAAGCCTAAATTGGAATTTCTTAGCCGTTCGTTGACGATACATTTCTCATCTGGACACATGGACTAGATGAATTTCAAAAATTTTCCGATTTCATCAATCGATTACACCCTAGCCTAATATCCACTTCACCATGCAAATTGAACAAAACGGAAAATTGCCTTTCTTGGACGTACTAGTTTACAAAAGACCTGTTAACACATTAGGACATGAAGTTTGAAGAAAACTCACATCACCCATCTCAAAAGCAATCGCAAACGCAAACGAACACCATCCTACCCTACATCCACGGTATCACAAAACAAATAAGAAGAATTCTCAACGAACACAACATCCAAAACATATTTAAGCCACATGTGATAATAGGACAACTTCTAACCAACTTTAAAGATAAAAAGGCACATTTCTGTGATCCGGGAGTATATAAAATCCCTTGCTCTTGTGGAAAAGTCTATATTGGAGGAACCGGGAGGGTTGTGAGCCAACGTGTATAGGAACATGAGAGTAAAGTCAGGCTAAAACATTTCACTGAATCAGCACTAGCTGAGCATCATATCGAAACAGGACACATCATCTTATTTAACAAAACAACCATCAACCAAACAACCTCATAACATCAATAGGGACAATGGATATAATACCAATTCGATTAAGCTTTTCATACTTTTGGGTTTTCTTAAAAAAGACTTGATGAGCCAATCAACTTCGACCAGTCCCCTTGGGCAGTGGGCCGCTCTGGTCAATCACAGGCATCTGAGAGAGTAGTGAACTGCAATGTTCACGAAACGTTGGCAAGATTCATAGTTTTGCGAACGATTGAATCCCGAAATACATGCTTTTAATTGATTTTAATTCTTTTCCTTCTTTGACAAACACACTTTTTTGTGCAAAATCAAGTATTTTGTTGAGTATTCATCCTTTTGGTTTGGAAATTCATCTTTTTCTATAGAAATTTCACGTGTTCTAGTTAAGAATTTCTAGCAACTATCTGATTTGTTAATTCATAAAAAACGGTTGATGACATTTTTCTCAATCCACTAATTTTTTTCTGTTGATATTTGCAAAATTCACTGATTTCTACCTAACCACTTTTTCAAACTTCTTGACCATTAATGTTCATTGTTTTAAGATACTAATTGTAATCTTTCCATATTTCTAATGCAAAATCTTCAATAAAAAAAATAAAATAATTACATATTAGAAAATTAATTTCAAGAAACAGAAATTGACTTTTCTACAATGAAAAAATGAAATTTTAATCCAAAAGGACGAATTTTCAACAAAACAGTTGTATTTTAAACTAAATAATGGAATTTCTAATAAAATTGTTGAATTTCCAACTTACAAAGATGAATTTCAAACCAAATAATAGAATTCTCAAACAAAAAATATCAAACTTCAACCAAAAGCAGTTGGATTGTCAACATTTACAATAATTTAGTTTTGAATTGTTAAGAATAGAATGAAATTGAAAATTTAATTATAATTCAAACTATTAAAAGGGACTTCCATTTCCCGCGTGAAATTGTGTGGCAGTGGTGAAATTTGGTGCTGAGTTTTTCTGATAATTGTGGTGAAATTTGAGATGAGTGGATTGTGGATGTGTGTAGAGGGGTTCGTTTGTGAGAGATTGATTGAGAGATTGAAAGCTTGACAAGGGGGTGAGGATATTTTTGGGGTTCAAGACAGATTTGTGTGGAAGTTGAGGTTGGGTGGGTTTGAAGTTTGTCACAGGGTGGGGGGACCATTTTGGTCGTAGCAGGGCAGGGTAGAGAAGAAGAAAAGCAAGGTATTAGACGTGACGATAGATAGAGACAGAGAAAGATAGAAGGCGGGATCGTTTGAATTGGATTCATGGCTAGCGGAGCGAATACTAGCAAGGAAAGCAGGGATTCAGATCAGGAAGTTTTCTGTACACCAAAAGGGGTGACCAAAGAAAGGAGGGCAAGGGGAAAGTATAGTAAAATGATTAAAAAAATGGATTAAAGGCGAGGAGCGTCGGATCGATGGAGGCATTCATCAAAAGGAAGAGAAGGGAGAGGGGAAGCAGTGAAGACAAGGAACATATAGGAGCAAGCTTGAAAAATGCAAAAATGGATGAGAAAAATAAGGGGACAGAAAGAGACCGAGCTGAGGATAAAGATCCGATGGAAGAGGAAAGATTGAAAGAAACGCGCGAAATGACGATAGAAGTAATGCGGATGTACGAGTATGAAGAAAAGCAGGAGAAAAGGGTGGAGGAAATAAGGAAAGAAATCAGATAGGAAATGGCCGAACTTAGGAAAGAAATGAGGAAATGAGAAGAAGACAGGGAAAAGCTAGAGAAAAGGATACAGATATTGGAGCAAAGGCTAGAAAGGAAGGAAGAGCCTAATAAAGAGGTGGATGAGTTGGAGGGTAGAATACAAGAAATTGAAAGCTCAAACAGTGAGTTTGAAGGTGGGGAGAGTGGGAATAAGGAAAAGGAAAGGCTGAGAAAAATAGAACAAACAATAGAAAAGAAAGAGAGAGAAGAAAGAAAAAGAAACATAGTGATGAAGGGTCTAAGATTAGAGGCGAAGGAGCTGACGGAAGAAGTGGAAGAAGTACCAAAAAGGATTGATGGTAAGGTTACTCTCACATCCGAAATAAAAAGGAAAATATTATTTTTTGTACATTTATACATATGCTGCCCCTTCTTCTTGTCTAGTAGAGTAGAACGGGGCAAGGCAGCCAATTCCTTCTTATTCCCAAAGCGTTAATTGAAATCGCGCGCCTTTTGTAATGTAAGCTAAGTGTCCAGTCTGTCACAGTTTCTAAAAAGCAGCGTCATTTGTAAAAAAAACTACTAGCAGAAGGAACATTTTTGTCATTTACGTTAGTTTATTCTTTATGTATAGATTGTTTAAAAAAAGTTAAGAAAGTATTTTCCGCAGTAGAATTTTGTGCTTAACACGATGGAATGGTTGGTTTTTCGATATTCGAAATGAATTTTTTTTTTTTTTTTTGAGTTTTTGTGTAAAAAAGCACATGTGGGGCGAGGTAGCCAACAAGCGGCTGATGATGCCGAAAAGGCTACGAAGCGAGTTGCTTGTGGCGGCCCTCGACGAGGCCGCTCGAAGAAGGTTTAAACTCATCATAAAGTTTGTTTTTTCTAAACTCCTTATGAACTTACAAAGTTCTTTTTATAATTTGTCATTCTTTCGAAGGGCCGGACAGCAGCAACGAAGTTGACATATTCATTTTTCAAATTTTTTCCAATTTTCGTTTGTTTTCCCGCGTGGAAATGGTCACCATGGCACAAAACACAAGTACCATGGCTCAAGTCTTGAACAAGTTATGGCCCATAGTCGTCAGAGTTCGCCCATGGTATGGCTGAAGTATGGCTTGTGTCCGAATCCCATGGTTCTATTATGGGGAATGAAGAGATGTCTTAAAAAATGTTTGAAGTAAATTTTGTGACGAATTGAGTCAATTAAATGATTACAAAAATCGTTCCAACTTCCGGGCAACGTTTCTACTCTAGGTGTAAATTTTGATCAGCCCAATGTCAGGCCGACTATTTCAAAGGTCGATCGAGATACCGAAATGATAACTATGGACCGATTCTATTTGCCGATCATTGTGGAATTCAAGGAATTCGTGGAATTCAAGGATTTCGTGGAATTCAAGGATTTCGTAGAATTTATGGAATTCGTGATATTTAAGGAATTCGTGGAATTCGAAAAAATTCGTGGAATTCAAGGATTTGGTGAAATGCAAGGATTTCGTGAAATTCAAGGAATTCAAGGAATTCGTGGAATTCAAGGAATTCGTGGAATTCAAGCAATTCGTGAAATGCAAGCAATTCAAGAAATTCGTGGAATCCAAGCAATTCATTGAGTTCGTGGAATTCATAGAATTCATGGAGTTCGTGGAACTCAAGGAATTCATGGGATTCATGGATTTCAGGGAATCCGTGAAATACAAGGCATTCACGGAATACAAGAAATTAATGGAATTTAAGGAATTCATGAAGTTCAAAGAATTCATGTTATTCCTTAAATTCATGGAATTTAAGGAATTCTAGGAACTAATGTAATTGACAAAATTTACGGAATTTGCGGAATTCAAAGAATTCACGGGATTCAGGGAATTCATGGAATTTAAGGAAATGACGCAATTAAAGGAATTCATGGTATTCAAGGTATCCATGAAATTCAATAAATTCATGGAATTCAAGTTGTTACTGGAATTCAGGAAATTCATGGAATTCATGGAATTCAAGAAATTGATATTTATAAGAATCTTGTGTCGGCCTAATGTTAAGTAAACTTTGTCAAATGTTGCTCGAGATACCTAAATCATAACTAAATGGACCAAATATTTTTACCAAATATTGTTACAATATTTGCTAGCGAGGTTGGACCGAATACGGGGCCCACTGTGGGCCAAAGTTGCCTGTGGTTGAACCAATCTCGAAAGTGTAAATTGAGCCTCAGCAAATGAAGTCAGTCCATAGTTATTAATTTGATATCTCAGCCGATATTTTGCAAAAATATTCTGCCATTAAGATGGCAAGTATACCATTATACCACTAAGCCATTTCCCTTTCGCGGTAGGCGTAACACTACCCGATTCGGTTAGTGTTTCTAGGTGGATAGTTTCTTGTAGTAAATAACTACAAGTGTGCGCTCACCACACCAACGACACGCCAACAGCACGCAGTTAGTAGTATTCCAAGAGCCTCCACGGACTTTCTCGGTGAGTCTCCTTGCGATTTGCCTTCAGGCCACGCCTTCTGCGAACATTTAGTGATGCCAACGTGTCAACAGGCAGAAGGCGTGGTCCGCGTGGTCTAAAGGAAAATCGCAAGGGACTCACCGAGAAAGTCCGTGGAGGCTCTTGGAAATAAAACAAGAGACGCCTACGATATGCGCCTGATGAATAGTCCATGCGTTCGTGCCTTGAACTCTCTTGCGCTAAGCCCCGGATTTTTTTCTCCGTGAACCAATCTTTTCAATTTTCCATTAATATCTCAATAATTGAAGCACTGGTATACAAAAAGAGGACCTAGGTCTCGAACAGTGTCAGGCAAATGCAATAGTTAATGAAGGTTGCACGTCATGTTTTCCAGACCATAGAGATGTTCAAATCTTGATACGAATTCATGCAACATGCGCGAAGCATTTTCTATCATTTCTTCTGAAATACACGATTCGCAAAGGAGATAAATTTCGCCGACTAATAATTTATAATGTTCGAACTACTCGCGAGGTGGAACGTCTTCTAAGATCGACAGAAAGTAATAGAAAAAAAAAAGCTTATACGCAGATGCTTTCACAAAGGAGAAACGTTCTCCTGCAAAACAGGGATCAAACCAAAACTGCATTAAAGCTTTAAAAACGCCAATAAATACCATATGCATGCCGTCTAAAGCCGTTGTTGTTATCCATCTGTATACCAGCAGGGACAACATAGACAAACCT
>CAKNXH010034754.1:0-46901 GCA_932178445.1 Andricus quercusramuli | reverse complement strand
CTCTCTCTCTCTCATTTAATGAGAAGGTATTGGCTTTACATAAAATTTGACATAGTCGGTTCTCATCAAATCTCCACGTTTTGAGCTTTGGCACACGTTTTCAAGGTGTAAAAAGAAAGAACAAGTTCATTCAAAAGCCATTTTTTGAGCAATGGTTCTGGTTTTATCTATCGAAAATATTTTTAAAGAAAATAAAAAATTCCATTTTCCACCAAAACTATACGAAATATAAAAAAAATTTCAGAGAGTAAAATTGTTGATATCACAAAGATGAACAAATTTTGTGAGAACCATTTTTTGATAAGTTACATATTCATTTTATATGTGAAAAATACTATTAAAAATAAAAAATTCCATTCTTCGGAAAAAGTATACAAGATAAGAAAAAAATGTTCATAAGCAAAATTTTTCATATAAAAAAAATAAATAAAAAAATGAACAAATTCTGTTCATACTATTTTTTAGATATATTTGTCTATGAAGAAAGCAAACAATGTTTGGCCCGAAATGGAATTTTCGATTGTTTAGTAGCATTTTCAGTAAGTCAAACCAACAATTTTTTTCAAGCATTTAGGCGTTTTCCTTTTGACTTTGATCAAGTGTGCAGGTATTTCAATGAGAATGTGTTCCTTGAGACCGATAGAGCCTTGAGTAAATAAGTTTCCTTTTTAATCCAAAAACTGAAAGAAAAACCGAGCGCGAAGCGCGAGGTAAATATATAATCGAGCGTGAAGCGCGAGATACAACAACCGCGCGCCACTTGGCGCGCTCAAACTTGCGAGCAGACTGGCGAGCGACAAACGAAATGTACTATTGACAAAGTTCTTGCTTCAGACAGCAGTTTTTTATCCAAGAAATTCCTGTCAAGTATTCCATAGCGACATTTTAGAAAGATTAGAATCATTCATTTCCATTTCAATATAATATATATAAATGATGTAATTTCTTCGTTCTATAACTGTTGTATAATAGAACTCTTCTCTTGTAACTTCATAAGGAATATTAATAGAGAAATTTTATTTACCTTCATTGTTCTTCTATCATATTTGTTGTTTGTTTTTTTCGAAGTGTTTGGCATGTCCACCAAATTTACTTTTTTTTAAATGTTCCAACTTTGAATAAAAAAATCTATTAATGAATTATAAATGTAAATTTGATAACATTTTGATAAAAAAATGCCTGCAGAGTGCCAGTATTATATGAGTCGCACGCGTGCGAATAAGGCCGCATTACGTGAGTTCATATCACCACACAGATGTGACTGCCATGCGGTTGCATATGTTTCACATGTCGTGTGAGTCGCAGGTGTGCGGGTGAAATGTGAGCATGTAGAGCGAGTAAAATGATTGCAACATTACGCTGAAAATACAAAAATGATAACTCGGTAAATACAGTTTGAACTTGGCACTTAATAATGAATAATAAAAAGAATATGGTTTTTCAAGCCAAACTCAAATGGTCTTTACAGAATTCTCATTCTAATGTCATGAAATATAAGACTTTCCACGTGCGATGGATTGAGGTTACATCATTTATTTATGTACTTAACACAGAATTAAAACGAATACATGGTATATAATCCCTTGGCACGTACAAATTGAGAAAATACGAAATCAGTGGTGATACAAAATTACCACAGGCAAAGAATATATATGCCACAGCACGAAAAAAAGCCGAGAAAAACGAGTAAAAAATACGCGATTTAGCCCGCCATCCGTGAAGTTCAAGGCTGATGAGGGGCTGAGGGGTTCGGTCCGTTGGCCGCTGCACAGTGGGGGAAAAAGTACATTTTTTGGTTCAAAATACGATTCCTGCTGGTTCTGTGGACCGATTTAGATTTTCTTTTGTTAGAAAAAAGCTGAGAAAATTCCGGAGAGAATTGTCGAGGTCGATTTTTGAAAAAGATCTCCAGTTTTTTTATAAATAAACAAATATATGGTAAGAAAACGACAATTTTTTTAGTTTAGTCCTCTGGCTTCTTAGAAATAGAGTAAAAAGTTTCGCAATCAACTCAATTTGATAGTGCAACATTACTAGAAGATTATCCAATAGCGAGCAATAAACAACAAAATTTGTTACTAAACAAATAATTTGTTAAAATTCATTTTCGCGATTTTCATTATTTTCATATTATTTGTCCTCATCTTGTAAGTAATTCATTGCATAACATTACTATGATGGAAAAATTTCATATTCAAATAATAATTAACAATAATATAAACAAATTTCATTAAAAAATGTGCACTTTGGGTGTGTTTTGACGAAAAACACCATTTTTCGGTATGTGCTTATAATTAGCTAACTCGAGGCAGTTTTAATACAAGAGACAACTGAACAATAATATTTATAATTGTTATAAATAAACTTTATGACAAATAAAAAAAGACCGGGAAAAAGCATTTTTTCATTATCAATTGAGTAAAAAATTCCTCACTTGCCTCAATTTTCCAGGGCAACGATACTAAAAGTTAATTCAATAATGAAAATTAAACAAAAAAATTCTGAAGCAAGTTCTTCTTCCATTGCCAAAATATAAATCCCAGGCTTCCATTTTACGTCTTAAGCCAGTCTTGAGCTTCAGGATCTAGGAGAATAATTTTGTTTTCCATTTTTGCCTCTGATTTACAATTTTTGGGTCGGTTGAAATCAGCAATTTCCGTCCAATATCTTTATTAGTAGCCTCTCTCTCTGCTGCATTTTCGAGTGTGAAACTCTCGTAGATGTCTGAAAATTTTGTTGTTCGTCTCTTGAGCTTCTGCCGTCAATTGACCATTGGGGAGGAAAGCAGATTCAATAATTTTGGCTCCATGTATGAGAATCTTGTGTGCTGTTACAGGCATATAGTACCATTTATAAATATTGAAGTACATTTACGCGGTTTCTTGGCAATAATTTCCGAACTTACAGTTAGCTGACTCGAGGCAGTTTGAATACAAGATACATCTGGACAATAATATTTATAATTGTTATAAACAAATTTTATAACAAATGAAAAAGGCCGAAAAAAGTATTTTTTCATTATCAATTGAGTAAAAAATGCCTCAATTGCCTCAATTTTCCAGTGCAACGATACTAGAGGTTAATTCAATAGTGAAAATTAAACATGGAAATTTTTTAATAGACAAATTATTTGTTAGAACTTGATTTTCTCACATTTTTATCATTTTTACATTATTCTTTCTCATCTTGTGACTGATTCATCTCATAACAAATGAAATTCGGGACACTCATGAGTCTGATGAAAGTTTTTCTCCGAGAGTTGATAAGCTAAATCGCATACATTATGGTACGCGGCTTCACTCAGACATTATTTCATCTCCCTGTACTAAATGTTCATGATTATTCTTGTTCATCTTTAAACAATCGTGAACTTATATCATTTTATACTCTTACATAGGTCCTACTAATTGAAATTGCGTTAGAGTTTAATGGTTGCTGATCATCATTTGTTAGTTTTGTGACGTAACAAATGACAGTCTCATTGATCTGAAGTTAGGCAAAGAAAATAACGCATGATTTTGTTTATCTGATTATTTTTCATTCTCATATGTTCTCAGCCATTTAGTTTCCAGTATTTTCCATTCTTTCTGTGTATGTATACATATAATTTAGAAATTAATTCTATTAGAGTGCCGAATAAGATTCTAAGTGATCTCATAATCGCAAGTATTAGTAAAGATGTAAGAATTCTGTTCGGTTACCTTCGCACGACTAACTTGATTGATAAGGGATCGTCCATAAATTACGTAAGACGTTTTTCTTTTGTTTAAATCAAGACGAGAATAAAACTGCTGCGAACTTGAGAAAGACACAATTATATAAACAAAAGAAAAACGTCTTACGTAATATATGGACGATCCCTAATGAGCAAGTTAATTTGACACGAGAAATCTTGTTGCGGCACTTCATTCCGTCTTTTGAAAAAAGATGGAAGAGTGCATTCTATAATGCAGATAAATTTTCTAAACTGAACAGTGTATGGTTATCATCTGATTCGATCATATCTTTGGATCCCAAAAAAGTAGGCAGAAGATCTACAGAAGATTTTGAAACCAGTTCCAAATCGGCTAAAAGAAGAAAAACACTCTCCCTTGTTGACTCATATTCTCAAATTGAAATTGAAAATGCTTTTTTCAATAATTTGTAGTCTTCTGGGAAGAGGAACTTCGCTAAGGAGATAAGAAGTATGATATCAAGTGTTGAAGATAAAGAACATGGAGAACATGAAGAATTTCAAGGACAAATGGAGCCATTTACTTTAGAAGAAGCTATTTCTCTGGCTGAAGACAATAAAATTGACGAAACATCAATATAGAATTATTAGACTTCAAGCTAAAACACATAATGCTGACATTTTTCCTCTTTATAAAAGTCTTGAGGAAGCCAAGAGAGAGTGTCTTCCTCCCGAAAAAAGCATAACAGTTACAGAGCCTGGGGTAAGGATTGAATTGCACGATTTGTGCGATCATACAGTGAAGCGTATGTTGGAAATTCCAAATATTTTTCCGCCAGATATAGTTGAAGGGAAAAATGTCGTGATGAAGTGTCAATATAAATATGGTTGTGATGGCACATCTGACCAGAGCGAATATAATCAAAAGTTCTGTGGAGCAGAACAATCAGTTGCAGGAATCTTTATGATGTCAATTTGGAAAACGAGAATCCTTGATCTACAAGATTATGTAGGCTGATCATGTTTGAACATGCACCGGAAACTAAGGAACGAACCACATCGGAAGTGGAGTTGATGGAAGACAAAATCATAAAACTCAAACCTACACAAATGAAAGTACCGAATAGTCGTTGTAACATAACTGTCTTTCATGATTTCGCGTTGACTAAGGTAGATGGAAAGGTGTGACAGGTTCTTTCTGGAACTCCTTCTGCTGCCACATGTTACATTTGTGATGCGAAACCATCGCAGATGAACGACTTACATGAACTTGTAGGTAAAACAGAGAAGGTACAAAATTTCAGATACGGGCACTCTACATTGCACGCGTGGATTCGTTTGATGGAATTGATACTGCACATAAGCTATAGTATAGGATTCTGCAAGTGGCCAGCAAAAACTGATGAAGAGAAAGCAAAAATTAAAACTGCAAAACAGAGAGTCTAAAAATAATTCCGTGATAAGATGGGGCTCATTATAGATGTTTTAAAACATGGCTCGGGAACTACTAACACAGGAAATACTGCTAGAAGATTTTTCAGAGATCCTGATTTGACTTTCAAAATAAAAAATGTCGACAGGGAGCTGATCCGTAGATTCGGCATAATTTTGAAAGCAATGGCTCCAGGGGAGGCATTTGACACTCACAAGTTCGGAAATTATTGCCAAGAAACCGCGCAAATGTACGTCAATCTTTATAATTGGTACTACATGCCAGCAACAGCACACAAGATTATCATACATGGAGCCAAAATTATTGAATCTGCTTTCCTCCGCATTGGTCAATTGATGGAAGAAGCTACAGAGGCGAACAACAACATTTTCAGACATCAACGAGAGTTTCACACTCGAAAATACCGAAGAGAGGCTAATGATAAAGATCTTGGACGGAATTTGCTAATTTCAACCGACCCAAAAATTGTAAATGAGAGGCAAAATTGGACAAAGAAAGTAATTCTCCTAGATCCTGAAGCTCAAGACTTGCTTAAGACGTAAAATGGAAGCCTGGGCAGATTCTTTTATATCAAATTGCTTGAAAGTTTGTAGACATATTTTTGACCGGCGAAAAAATGAAAACTTCGTCCAATCGCTAACATGGGTTCATGATTGGACGTGGAATGGCGCCATGCACTCTTTAATTCAATTATTGGACAAGTAGCAAAAGCGCGCTGCGCGCGCGCACACGTGCTTTAAGCAATTTCAAAAAAGATATTTAATTTTGTGCAACAAGAAAAACAATTTTTGGAAATAAACAATGTCTTTATACTAAAACGTTCAATTTTCGATCCCTTATTACAGGGTGTCTCTTATGCCCCTACTCGGAAAACTTAAAATTTTCAGGAAATTTTTTCTTAAATTAAGGCATTTTTTAAGAGCGTGCACAATTTGTTTTATATTGCAATATAAAACTGAAGAACAATGATTCTTTGTTTGTAAAAGCAGCTTTATATTACTGTAATTAACTATTTTGTTGAAAATTCGTTTGCTTTTTATTTGAAATTAATTTTTTATTGAAAAATTTGACTGTTTCTATATTATAGGTTGAAAATTGATCGCTTTCGGTTGAAAATTAATGTATTTTTTTGAAAACTTGTTTTTTCTTAGAAAACTAAACTTCTTTGTCGAAAATTCATCTTTTTGTATGAAAAATCAACAGCTTGTTAGTAATTTTTTATCTCTCTTGACTGAAAAGTCTCAATTAGTTGAAAATTCAACGATAGTTAAAAAGCCGTCTTTTTTGGTTGACCTTAATTGTTTTAGAACAAAAATTAGAATATTTATAAATGCTTCACGAAATTATACCTTTTATATAGTTGATATTATACCTTTATATTGCCAACGGCAATACCACGCTGAAAACACCAGTTCCCGTAAGATCACTGAAGTTAAGCAGCGTTGGGCGCGGTTAGTACTTGGATGGCTGACCGTTCGGGGAATACTGCGTGGTGTTGGCCCGTCGTGGGTGTGGTGGACCCACACTGGTAGTATTTATCCACCTAGAAACACTACCCAAATCGGGTAGTGAGGCAATGAACTTTCGAGTTCGAAATGCTAATCAATTTATATTTATATAGTTAATAAGCAGTTGCTTTTTTTTTGAGAATGTGGTTTACAAAATTTTCAAATAACGTCGAGTACTTGGATTCCATGTTATGTTTCTTGAAGTGAACAAATTAGATTTGTATTTCAAAGTGCTGGGCACCTATTGTCCCATCGATTATTATTATTATTATCATTGAACAAAGTATTTCAATAACCTTACATTTCACATAAACCTGAAGTTCACAAACTTCTTTTTTTTTTATATGGCAAAACAAAATGAAACCTTCATCCAATCACGAACACGTGTTTCATGACAACAATAATTTCAAATTGTTTCGAGTATTTTCGAGATAGTTTCGAGAATCGATCGAAAATGGCACCATTCGTCTTTTAATAATTGGACAAGTAGCAAAAGCGCGCGACTCACGCATGCATATTTTTAGAAATCTCGAAAGAGATTTTTAAATTTGTGGATCAACAATAGATAATTCTTGAATTCAAAAACTTTAATCAAAACTTCCAATGAAAAATTTTGAATAAGCTCAAAAAATTTTTCTGAACTGCTGAAAATTGTAATGTGCTTAAAATATTTCTAACTGAAAAATTAGCAAAACTTCAGGAATTAACAGATACAGGGTCTTGTCTTATTTTCATTTATAGAAACTTTTGCATTTTTTTGCAGATACATTATATATTCTTAACATATAAATGTTTCTAAATCACCAAAAGAAAAACGTTTAAGATAAAAAAAAAACGTTAAAACGTTTATAGAGCTTGTAAAATGTATTTTGATAATTGGATTTTCTTAGCGATATAAAATAAAAATCTATAAAAATTCACAAATCTATGAGGCTTGGGAATATTATTTATATTATGACAAATGATTGACATAATTGATTATGCGAACGCAGTTATTTACATATTTTTAAATATTTTATTCCGCTTTAGACAAAAGTAGTAAGTTTCATTTGATTATAAATTTACAAAAACTCATTATATTCCTTGAACGGTACTTTACAATTATATTCGTCACATTTTTATTGAAATAATTTCATTTAGAATTTAGACGTGGAATTATTTTGAGTCAGACATTGTTTAAATTAAAAATTCCTTCAATAATATTCTCAAAAATAGGGAAAAATAAAATTGTGAAGAACTTTTTAAGGAATAGAGCGAGCGTTTGTCAATTGAAATTCAAGAAAAATTACGGCTTTTGCCGAAAGCGGAGGAAAAAAAGTAGTCAAAATAGGCGCCAGGCACCTACAAGGAATTGTTTCGTAGCCTATCAAGATAAAATGTTCTTTAATTTTGTGAAAGAAATGTGTTGAAAAAATTATTTTTTTAATGTTTGCAAAGAAATGTTGAAAACAAATTTTTGAAAAAAATGTTGAAGAAATTATTTTTCAAAACAAAAAAATGCAGTATAATTTTTTATAAGAATTTGAAGCTTTCAAAATCTTAGAGATGCTTCAAAATTTATAGTTCCAAATATTCAAAAATGTACGTTTTTTCTTACTCTTATGAAATCTTTCCATGTTTCAAATAAATTTTGAAAAAATTAAAAATTTCTGAATGTCTCTTAAACTTGATTGAATTTTTTTCTAAACTTTGAAATCTTGCTAGTTGAAAATTTTTGCTCTAAAATCGTCCATTCTCTTTTTTTTTTAATTTAGGAAACGATTAAAAATGTTTTGAAATCTTTGTTAATTTTCAAATTACGCTTTCTAATAATTGGATTAATAACACGTGTATATGGTCGATTCAATAAACTATTTTAAAGATTGGCGACTTTGGAGATTGATTGTACGTAGTGTACAATGTACATCCTTGACTTGTAAATGCGTCAAATTTCATTTTTTCCTTAGTCATTGTCAGGAAGTCCTGATACCAAATCTGGATCGTTTTAATCAAATGATTATCACTCTGCTGCACGTCACTCTGACCTAGCTTCTAGATAAAAATAGTAACACAAGATATCCTATTATACACTTTCGAGATAGCAAATTATGTAAATAGTCTCATAGATTTGAAAAAATAGTGTTAAAATAGTGTGATAAAATTTTTCATGTATTATACTTATGTGTAGTGCGAATTGAAAAGTGTAGTCTGAAATCAAAAACTGTGCAATAGAGAATTAGCTTTACTTTTTAAGACAAATTCTCAGTTTTATATCCTAATATTGCAAAAGTATTCAAAATGAAGGTCAATTTTTATTTAAAACATTATTCTTTACTCCATAAATTAAAAAATTCTTACTTATGTATCTAACTTTTTCAGTCGAATGCGAACTGAATACATGGGACCCAATAATAGAATCTAACTTTTTTTCTGGTTCAAAGTCAATTATTTTCGGTTGAGAAGGCTACGATTGAATTTTTATTTAAGAATTCATCTTCTTTGTTTAATAATTTTATTATTGCGTTCAAAATATAATTATTTTGCTGAATATTCAACAATATTGTTGAAAAGTCATATCAACTGTATTTTTGAAAATTCATATTTTTCGTTTACAAATTCATCTCTTTTTGTAGAAATTTTACCTATTTTAGATAAAACTACAACGGTCTAATCGAAAATTAATCTGTTTCAGTTAAAAATTCAACTGGTTTGTAGAAAATTCGTATTTTCGGCTAGAAAAATCAACAATTTCGTGGAAACTTGATCTATTTGGTTGCAAATTAACGTGTTTTCTTAAAAATTCGTCTTAGGTTAATTCCATAGTTTTTTTTTCAATCAAAATCTCTCTGTGATGAAATATCAAACTTTTCAGATTGAAAATTCAACTCGTTGGTTGAAAGTTCAACTACTATCTTAGAAAATCACCTTCTTGATTGAAGATTCATTGTGAAAAATTATTTTTTTTTAAACTGAGAATTGAACTATTTTGTTAAGAATTCAACTGATTAGTTGTAAATTAACTTATTTGTTAAATAAATCATATTCTAGATTTGAAAAGGCAACTTTTTTATATACAATTAGACTCTTCTGTAGAAAATTCGTTTTCTCTAATGAAACTTAATCTTTTTGGATGAAAACTCCACTATTTGGTTAAAATTTATGTTTTTTTTTTCAAGTTCGTCTTCTATGGTAGAAAATTAATCGCCCTCTTTAAAAATATATCTATTTGGTTGAAAAATGTATGTATTCTGTTGATAATTCATCTTTTTTCCTAGAAAATTAATCTTCTTGGTTGAAAATTCGTCTTTTTTGGTTCAATTCAAGTGTTTTTGATTTTGAATAAAATTTTTTTTGGTTAAAATATCAACTATTGCATTTTTTGTAATGATTTTCAACCGAACAGTTGCAGTTTTAACGAAAGACGGAGCTTCATCGAAAAATATTATTTTTTTGCCAATGAAGCCGAGTTATCAAATAAAAAACATATTTTTTAATCACATGTGGAAGAGTTACATTTCCGGGAAAAAATGTATTTCAAACAAAATAGAAAACTAGTTTCCAATAAATTGGTTACATTTCTAAACAACGAGATGAACCTTCAACCAAAACAAATAATTTCTAACAAATTTGTTCAACTTTTATAAATTTAGTTGAATTTTGAATTTGGAAAATTAATTTTTAATAAAAATAGAATAGTTACATTTTCAGTTGAAAAATTTAACGAATCTTCAACTTGAATATTCAAATTTCTAATCCAAAACTCTAATTTAAAAAAAAATCAACTCAGAGGATGCATTTTCAACTAAAAGGATGAGTTTTCAATTAAAAAAACATGATTTTTTGACAAAATGGTTCAAACCTTAACTATGTAATTTAATTCTTCACCAAAAAGCTGAATTCTCAATAAATAATGCAATAGTAAAAAATTCAACTGTTGAAAATCTAATTATCAATTTTCTTTAATTTTTTACTTGGTATTTTCTTTGAGAATTCATATGTTTTGGGATTTGAATTTAATGGACATTCTTTTTTATATAAAACAATACATGCTTTGCAGTTTAGAAACTTTATTTGCAAAATACGCTGATTTTTCCTTGACCAACTAATTTAATTTTTCTGAGCATTAACATTTAAATATACCTGCATTTCAATCTTGTAATATTTTCAAGATAGGATCTTCTATAAACAGAGTGAAACAATATTTGATGTACGAACTGAACATTTTCAAATTTATTTATTTATTTTAAAAAATAGTTGATATTTCGACCGAATAAGATGAAATTTCATTTTAAAAAAATTAATTTTATAATTTAAAAGAATTTTCAACAAGAAAAGGTTTTTTTAGTCATTGTAGAAAAAAAGTTCATTTAGATTTTCAAGCAGAAAATATGCAGTTTTAGCAAAAAGTTTAATTTTCAACAAAATAGTTACATTATGAAGCAACGAGATAACCTTCATTCAAAAAAATTTTCAACAAAGTAGTTCAACTTTTACCCAGGCAGTTGAACATTCATTTAAAAAAGAAAAATTGTCCTACAAAATAGTTAAATTTCCAACAAAAGAGATGAGTTTTAATTAAAAACAATAATCTTCAACAAAAAATGGTTTCTCAACAAAATGGTTCAGCCAACATTTTCAAACAAATAGTTGAATCCTCAAGCATAGAAAAGATTGATTTTCAACCAAAAATTTGCATATTTATTCATGAAAGATGAAATTTCTACTAAAACAGATGAACTTTTGAATAAAATGACAAATTTTCAACTACAAAAAATAGTTTAATTTTTTTCCAAAAAAAGATTTGAGTTTTACTTTCTGACTTCAAAATATGAGTTTTAAACAAGAAGTGAATTTTCGACGGAAATACTTGAATTCTCAATACAAAAAGATGAATTTTGAAAAAAAAAAAACAGTTGAATTTCCAACTAAAAAGGACAAATTATTAACAAAATTGTTCCATTTTCAACAAAGTAGCGGCATTTTTATCCAAAAAAGATTTCAGTTGACTTTGCAACACAAAAAGATGAATAATGAACAAAAATTAAATTTTTTACGAAATAGATACATTCCTTAATTTTAGAGAACAATTTTCCAAAAAGATTCAAATTTTCATTAAAAAGAGATCTCTGATAATTCTTAACACCAAAATATGAATTTTAATCGGAGAGTACATTTCCTACGAAAATAGGGAAATTTTCAACTTAAAAAGCCGAATTTTCAACAAAACTTTTCAACAAAATTGTTGAATTTTCAAACAAATAATACAATTTCTTAAAAAAAAGATGATCTTCAGGAGGAAGTAAAAAAATAAACATAAATACGAGGCAAATAAATTACTATCATGGATATTTAATAATATATATGTATAATAAATAAAATAAATTAATAATTTTCCCTGACCATTATTATCCAAATACTGGAATCTTGTAATATTTTTAACTTATAATCTTTTATGAACGGAATAAAACAATTTAAAACTAAAATTGAAAAAATGAAATTTAATCTGCTTCACAGTTATTTAAAGTTCTAAAAATTCTCTGACTTTTGCAAGATTTTTTTCTAAATCTTTGACTTTAAAAAATTGTTGCTGACTAAGTTCCTTTTTCATTTGCGAATTTACAAAAAGTACGTACACGAATAAAGGACTCCCCCCCCCCTTCCATGAAAAATTGTAACAAAATCTCTCGACCTCTCCCTCCTTCCCTTTAGCTGTCACGTAATTTAAATAGGTCCCTATTATATTGTCTGCCATTGCAAATAAAATATTTTCGAAGAGTATACGACTATCTCTGGATGACGACTTCAAACTTCGAAATCAGAAGGAAAATATTATCTTTTTGCACATTCATACATTTGCTGCCCTTTCTCCTTGTCTAGCACAACTGGTATGTTTTGGGACAATTTATGGTCAAGTGTCAGTTACTTGAGAAGACTCAGCGACCTCGGTTGTAGCTACTAGTTAAAGCTTCTGATAACATATTCCTAAGCTTCTAAAGCCTCATTGAAAATTTTATAAGCAGCTCGAGTATTTTGAGTAATTCAATTTAAACTTTAAATTTGCTGTTTTGCAAAATTCGGGTAAAAATGGACTTTATGCTGAAAATTTTGCTGGTACTAGTACTTTCGCGATACCTTGTGACAACCGGCGACTGTGAAAACCTGATTGGGAAAATTGAGGACATTTTTGAGCGGCTGGGACCAAGATCTTTGTTGACAACATTTACAAAGTCTGAAAAATTGTCTGAATATACCAAGCAGGCTTGTGGAGGACAATTTCTGGTGTATACCAATAGCCTCAGAAAAGGAGAAATATGGGCTCTTGAAAGTAAGTTTAAATTTGCGCCCTGGGGTAGTCCAGATGTATTCCTCTAAAAATTGGACTTTCCATTTTTGGTGATCGATCCCCGGCAATTTATTCGTTTTTCGAAAAATAAATTCCTCAATTCTTTCTTTTTCAAATCGGTCAACATTGATCCGTTCCAAATAATTTGATGTTCATTGTTTTTTGTCTACTAGTCAAAAATCAATGTTTTTTTAATATTTATTTTTATTTCTAAATTGTGAAAAAAAATACCCTCAAGCTCCGCTGGGATCCGAACTCAGGCCTTTAAGAAGGCCGGCCGATCGTTTGCTCTTACCCGACGTAATTCCTTATACTTGTGAGATCAATTTTTCAAACATTTGAATGTTTTACGTTTTTGATGTCATGGTTTTGACCAGATTGCATGTCATAAACAATTGGATGTTAATTGTTTTCTGTCTACCGATCTAAAATCAATGATCCCAGCGAAGCTTGAGAACAATTTTTTCACAATTTTGAAATGAAAATCGATATTAAAAAAATATTGACATCAAAAAATGTTATCCAGTGCCCCCGGGCTTTTGAAACTAACATGGGGCTTCGAATCGGAGAAGTTCGATTTTCGAAAAAATGGAGAAAAGTAAGTATTTGTTATGAACTTTTTGTAAATTAAAGTTCGATCACCTCTTAAGGAATCTTGAAGGAATAATTCTCACCCAATAACTTTTAATTTTGATTCCGCCTAACCGCCTTGTATTGTGCCCGAAAAGTGTCCGGAAAAATTCAAAATACCAGTTTTATGTAAAATTCATGCTAAAGACGGTATTTATTCCATTTTTCTAAATTAGTTATTTTTATTTGATAAGCGACAAGCTTCAAAGTATTTTGTAATAAATTTTGAAATTTTGAAACAGTTTTGTTCGCCTTGAAATCATGAAAAGTTATTATTCTTCGGTATAAATGATACAGTTGATGAATTTCAAGCATGATATTTCTTGTTTAAGACATTTAGTAATAATCATTGAAACTGTTTTCATTTCTTTAAACACTTTTTCCTTTGTCAATCGTGAAAATTTATTATTTTCTGAAGTCAATGATGCAATTAACGAACCTCGACAGCAACATACTTTTTTAACGATATTTGACAATTATTTGAACCATTTTAACTTTTACAAGCAATTTTTTCGCTGTGAATATTGATAAGTTATTACTTTCTGGACTCAATAATACAGTTAACGAATGTTATAAGTTAAATTTTCTGTTCGAGAGAGTATCACATTATTTAAACCATTTAAATTTGTTCAAACAATATTCCTCCCTGTAAATTTGGAAAATTTACTGTTTTAATAAATTATTTGTGCAGTTAATGAATGTCAAGAGTGATATTTATTAAAATTATTTAAACAATAAATAATCACTCATTTGCGCCTTTTCATAGGAAAGGTGGAGAAAATTATTGTTTCTTTTTAGACTATAAATCTGCAATGAATCTAGAATTGTCTTCATCCTTCCTATGAAAAGGACTGAGTGATATTAATTATTGAAATAACTGCAAACTGTCTTTAAAAAAGATATTGCATTAGCTTGCAAAACCTTTTTACGATTAGCAGAGGAAAAATTGTTTAGATAAATGAAAATTGTTAAAAAAATCATCAAATATGTTGAGTAAGAAATTTTTTTCTTAAAATTCATCAACTGTATCATTTATCTCCAAAAATAATAAATTCTCACGATTCACAGGCAAAAAAAATGTTTTTATTAAATAATAACTGTTTGGATCATTGAAAATTATTTAAAATACTTGAAAACTAGTAACTTATTGAGTATGATTGAATGATTCGGGAAAAATACAATTTTTAGCATGCATTTTATATGAAACTGGTATTTTGCATTTTTAAGGGCAGTTTCTAGGCACAACATAGGGCGCTTTTCGATGGAAAAGTCTACCAATAAATTTGATTGTCAAAAGTTGTATTATTTGGTTAAAAATTAAATTATTTTGTTGAAAATTGAATTATTTTGTTAAACATTCAACAATTTTCTTTGAATTCATCCCTTTTACTTGGAAAATGCAATTCTTTTTGTACAAATTTAATCTTTTTTTGTTAACCTGCAACTTTCTAGTTAAAAATTAAACTGCCTTGGCTAAAAATTAATTTTTTCCTTAAAAATTCAACTTTTTGTACAAAATTCATATTTTCGTCTTGAAAATTAATTTTCTTTAGGTTAAATATTTAACCATTTTGTTGAAGATTCGTTTTTATTTTGGCTGAAAATGAAGTTTTTAAATGAATATTTAACTATTCCATTTATTGTTAAAAATGTATATATCTTGGCTGAAAATTGGTCTCCTTTAGTGAAAAATTGGAGTATTTGGTTGAAAATTCGCCTTTTTGCCTCAATTGAATTGCTTTTTATTTAAAATTAAAATCTTTTTTGGTTTAAACATCAACTATCACATTTTTTGTTGAAAACTCATTTTTTTAGATTGAAAATTAAACTCACTGATTGAAAATTGAACTGCTCCTTTGAAAATTAATTTTGTTGGTAGATGATTTATAATTTTAGTTGAAAATTCATCTCTGTGGTTGAAAATTGAACTGCTTTGATGAAAGTTCGTTGTTCTGGTTGAAAATTATTATTTTTAAGCAAAAATTTTCTATTTTGTCATAAATGTTCTTTATTGTTAAATATTTATATTTCCGGGTTATGAATTAAACCCTTTTTGTAGAAAATTCGTTATTTTATATCTATTGAACAATATTTTTCAATGAAAATTTAACTGTTCCATTTTTGGTCTGAAAAGGTTCTTTTTCACTTTAAGAAATCAACTATTCTGTTTACAATTGAACAACGGAATAGGCCTCAATGAAAATTATTTATTTAATTTGCTATAAATTTGGAATTTTTGGTAAAAAATTAATCTTCTTAGTTGAGATTCAATTTTTTCTTAAAAAATTGATGTATTTTTTTAAGGATTCAGGTTTCTCGGTAAAAAATTTATATTCTTGGTTCACAATTTAGGTTGAAAATTTTTCTCTTTATGAAAATTGAACTGCTTCGATCAAACTTCGATTTTTTGTTACAAATCAATATTTTCAATCAAAAATGTTCTATTTGGTTGAATATGAATTTTTTTCTTGGAAAATTATATTTTCGGTTTGAAAATTCAACCTGCTTAGTAGGAAATTCCTTTTTTTTTTGTATTGAAATTAATTTGTTTTTCAATGCCAATCTAAATGTTTAATTTCTGGTCGAAAAGTAGTGTTCTTTTTTGGTTTCAGAATTCAACTATTTTGTTTAAAATTGATGTAATTTTTTTTTAAAGTCAGCTTCTTTGGTTGAAAAGTAATCTTCTTGGTAAAAATTCTAATATTTGGTTAAGAATTTATGTTTATGTCGGCAAAAATTACGTAAGATGAAGGAGAGAGGAGGGGGCTTCACTGCATCTAATCACTCAATGCATATTAAAATAAAAAAATAAACAAATTTTAAGCTTAGATGGAATTGAGTTTTAAATGTTCATCAATAAAATCTGAAACAAGCTTTATACTTAGAATAAATTTTATTCGAAATAATCAAATTGTGTGAACCCGGAGAAAATATCTGTGTGCTGACATTACAAAAAAGTGAAAAAATGGTCAATATATTATTTTCGGTCTACTGGATTTCATGATTCAATAAAATTTTCGCATTAGTTCAAACATTATGTCAAATTTTTGCTGTGCATTTTTTTCGCAAAACCATATTTGAATTTTTCTAAAAAAGGTGAATTTAACTCATACAAAAAAGAGATCTTTCAGCAGATTTTCAAAAAATTAGAAATTAAACAATATTTTTGATCATTTCATTTTTATAACTGTCCACTGGCAAAAACTGTAGTAACAGAAAATTTGCCATATTTTATCTAATTCTCAACCAAAAATCGGTCTAGCAAGGCTTTTCTCGTGAAATTATACAATTTTGACAAATAAAAAATGAAATTTTCAATAATTGTAGTTTAAACTGTTTGTTTTGGCAATGTTTTGAAACAAAAAAATTTTAAATATTGAGGATTTCAATATGAAATACTAAAAAACTGGCGTTAGTTTTACCAGACTTCTTGTTAGGCTCCTACTACTTTTGTCTGATTGATTCAATCAGAATTCTAGTTGTTAGAAATAAAAAATTCTGATTAAAATGACTAGATTTCAGATTACTCTTACCAGAAGAAATACTATCAGTATATTTACATAGAATTCTGATCAACTTAACCATATGCACATTTTTTGAGTAATTATAAGAATGATAAAATATCAAAGTATTCACGAACGGAAAATTCGAATTTGTTGAACTTTTAACGTTAATAATTTAAAAGTTTTCGTCTGATATAATTACAATTTGAACGTTTTTAATTCAAAATTCAAAATTGTTGAGGCTCTGAATTGTGAATTATAAAATTTTGAGTATTTATTTAGAATTTTTCCAGTTTGAAAATGACTTCATTTAAGAGTATATGATAAACTTATTTATTTATCATATATGAGACATATCAGTTCCCCCAGCTTTCTCTTCACAATAATAAATACGTTTCGCTAACAGTTCAAGAAATGATAAATAACATGAAAACATACATCTATGCACTTTTATTATTTTTGAATTAAAAAAAAAATATATCAGGTCGGTACAGCAGGGATTGAAAATTTTTTAATTTTCAAAAAGGAGTATTGTGTAGACCTAATGTTTCTTCAGCACTCCCAAAACTTTTAGCGGAAAATATTTATTATTGTAAATGATCGTGACTTACAGAAATATCATTTTTTTAAACTGCACATCTGTCAAATTATTGTAGAAAAAATACAATTATTAACATTTTTATTTTAAAACTTGAAATATTTTATAAATCATAATGACAAGTCTTATAATTGGTTTTTCTATATTATACAAATACATATTTGAATGATAAGTTTGTTGTATTTAATAAAGATTTTAGGGCAAACAAAATATACTTTCCATTCAGAGTTCTATCGAAACGAACTCTTTGACATTGAATTAATTGAACTGACTCATTCAAAAGTATCAAGTTCCAGTTCACACTTTCTAAAATAATCCAGCCACTTCTCTCTTTTTTTGTTTTTCTCTACCATGGTTTGTAATGGGTTTGTAAAACAATTTTCACCAAATTCGCATGCGTGAGCCCAGCTTTGAATTATTTGTACATCGGTAAACAAAATTCAATTCCAAAATTAACCAAATTTCTTGAGAGGCTAGGGCTTGATTTTTAGTACATGTATTACAAATGACAACTTTTCTCCTACAAGGATGAATTGTTTGATGTAATATTTTAATTACATAATCCCAAAGGCTGAATACAAGCCCGCTTAGAGGGTTTTCTTTAGAAAAATGGTCTTGATGTTGTTTTTTTTTATTCATTTAAAATATGCTGCATTTTATGCGCCTGAGAACGAGCAACCCGCCACCAGGTGTGTAACCATGATGAACCAAATAAGGGAAGGAACGTCATTTCTCGAAAAAGGGCTCTAAGCGGGCTTGTATTCTGCCCTTCAGATTATGTGTTTAAAATATTACATAAAACAATTCATCCTTGTAGGGTAAGAGTTGTCATTTGTAATACATGGACTAAAAATGAAGCCCTAGAAGCTAGAAAGCACCTTAGGCTGAGGAAGACTAGGCGCTTTACCTATGTTATATCGTATTTCATAATAATAATCACAATTTAATTATTTCACAATAATAATTCCTCATTATTATTGAGTAATTCATCAAGTTTGATAATATTTATAAGAAAAAAATCTGTTCTGGCTAACTTTATAAACAAAATTGTAGTTGGATACAAATATTATTATTATCATTATTATTATTGGTTTTAAACTTTAGACGTCTACTGTGATGAATATAGATTTTTTAATTTTTTTGTAGTAATCATTTTTTTACAGTTTCTAATAACATCTTATATACATGTTTTAGCGATTTAGGGCAACAAAAACTACTTTCAAGCAAAAAAAGCTGGACCCTTTTTGGCATTCGACTATCGAAAGCTACTGCTACCCGGAGGTCAGAGCAAAGTTATAAATGAAGTTAACATTTCTCGGAAAAAGTGATTTTTTGCTTGCAAGTACATATTTATCACCTTGTTACATTAAATTAATTTGTCCAAACTAATTTTTCCAAATTCTTTTCTTACTTTTATTGTGAAAAAATGATAAATAAAAGTTTTCTCAGTCCAACTAGACGTTTAAATCCTCAACCCAATAATATTATTAACAATATTACATGAAATAAAATTCTCTGTGAAACAAGGAACATCTTTCAACTCCAACCTTTCCTCCCAGAAGGCCTTGTGCTTCCCACATATACATAAAATTATACAATTTTCATCCAAGATTCTCATATTAGTCATTCTGATCAGTTCTAACAGAAGATTCCGTTATGACATCCGTAAATATGTTCCCGTCCATGAGACAAGACGAAAATGTGCAAAAATTTTAATTTCAAGATTGAAAATAATGTATAATATTTTAATTATTTATGATTCTTTTGTCCGAGTTAACGGCGTTATCACAAATGCATCAGGCCATTCTCAAAGGTTCGTGTATCGAAAAAAAATTTCATGTATACATTTTTTTATTAAAAACTGTTTATTTGTCTAGCAGAAATATTTTAAAAGTGAATTTTTTATTTAGGTAATTCTTCTCTTGATTTAGAGTTTGACGATGGTCGTGGGGTTTGGACCCAGTCCGTCGACTTGCGGGTTCGAATCCCGCTCGCTCTCTGGAGGAGCCTCGGTGGCCCATGCGGTGAGCACTAGCCTAGCAAGGGAGTTCCCAGCTAACCTGTTACCATCCTGCAAGGTTCCTGAATGATCACATGTTATCAGAGGAATTGTTACTTGTATGTCAGTCTCCTAGCAGGTAACGGCATAATCGCCGTAGTTTACTAGGGAGGCTGGTTTGCAACCGTTCCCTGTCAGACTAGTAACGTGGTGGTAACAGCCGGCAGCGATCTTACTGGACGAAAAACTTCGTGCGCATGCGCAAGTAATAGGCATTCATTGGCTCTTCGAGTTCCCGCACAATTTAAAAGTGCAAACGTAAATAGCTTTTACCTTGATTTTGGGAAATTTTGTTTATATTTTTGCTTGTAGCGCATACGTTTCTTAAACTATAATTAACGATTAAATTATCAAAATTACACATAAAAATTACTACAAGCATTGTATGTGTAATTAATTTTGAAGGATCGATTTAAGGGGAGAATTTTTTTATAAATCTATAAATAGTGAAGAAAACAACAAAATATTACAAAAAACTTAATTTTTATTTCATAAAATTAACTTTTAAGAAATTTCACGTCAAACCATCTAAAGAATGTTATTTATTATTAGTAATTTCTATTAAGCGTTGATGATTTTAATATTATTACGATGAAGATTTTTAAGTTTTTACAATCAGACGCAGTTTTAAAGAAATATTTTTCGAAAAGATTCAAAAACTTGTTGTATTTTTTAAAAACACAATTTGAAACTAAATTAGAAAAAAATTTATTTTTAATTAAAAAATTTTTTTTATAGATAGCTTACAATGTGCTCTAAAAGTCCCTTGAATATAAAAATGGGATCTCCCTTACTTTTCGAGAAATAATTAAAATCGTAGAGCTCAGACTCACGGGTGTTGGGCACGCCATGGCATGGCGTACGTTCTTAAATATTTGTCGAAAACTAAGTAATTAACATGGGGTTTTAAATGGAAAAAGCTCGATTTAAAAAAAATGGAAAAAAGAAGTACTTGTTATACATTTTTTGTCAATTAAAGTATTGTCACCTCTTGAGGAGTATTTAAGGAATAGTTTCCACCCAATAGCTTTCAATTTCGACACACCTGAACCCCTTTAATTGTGCCCGAAAAATGCCCCAAAAAATGCAAAATAGCAGTTTTCTATCAAATTCAGGCTAAAGACGGTATTTAAAAAAAAAATTTCAACATGAATTATTTTTAATCGATAAGTGACGAGTTTTAAATTATATTTTAAATAATTTTAAATTGTTTAAATAATTAATATTTGTTTAAACAATTTTTTTCCCTCTGTAAATCGTGAAAAGTTATTATCTTTCAGAATAAATCATACAAAGTTGATGAATGTCAAGAGTAGTAGTTCTTGTTTAACTTATTTGGTAATTATTTAAACAATTTTCATTTGTTTAAACAATTTTTTCTCCCTAAAACTGTAAAAAGTTATTATTTGCTAAAAATAATGACACGATTAAAGAATGTTGAAAGCAATACATTTTTGAAGGATGTTTGGTAATTATTTAAACAATTTTGACTTGTCTAAACAATTTTTTCCCCCTGTAAAGCGTGAAAAATTATTACTTTCTGGAATTAATGACACAATTAAAGCAATTTAAGAGTAATATTTTTTTCTACAGAATATTTAGTAATTTTTTAAATAATTTTTATTTGTTAAAAAAATTTTTTCTCTGCAAATCGAGAACATCTATTCTTTTCAGCAATTAATGACACAATTAACGAATTCTAAGAATAATATTTCTTTGCTTAAGATACTTTGAAATTATTTAAACAATTAATAATCATTAATATAAACCATTTTTGCAGTCTGTTATGAGTAGTTATTTTTTCAGATCATATATTCGTTAAACTGAATAATCTTTCAAATGAATTTCGGGTAATAAGCATCAACAAACATTTTTAAACAAACAAAAATTGCTTAAAAAAATAAAAATTATTTTAAAAATTGCTAAAGATTCTGTAGAAAAGAAATATGACTCTTAAATTGCTTTAATTGTGTCATTAATTCCAGAAAGTAATAATTTTTCACGCTTTACAGGGGGAAAAAATTGTTTAAGCAAATCAAGATTGTTTAAATAATTACCAAACATCCTTCAAAAATGTATTGCTTTCAACATTCTTTAATTGAGCCGCTGGATAGTGTAAGGGCATATAAAATTCACATGGCCGTTCCGGTTGGCCCCTGTTGTCTTTAAAATCGATTTCGAAAATTAAATTTTTGAAACATATGACTTTGTAGAAAATTCCATGACGCATCTTTTTTCCTCTTATGAAAAAGTTGTATCTTTTACTGTTTCTGGAAGAAAGTGAAAAAACTGGATTTTGTGAAAAACAAAATTTAATAAATATTTTGACTTCAACTCGCTCTAAAAGACAAACTTTTGGATATTTTCACATGAAAATTAGAGGAGTTATGCTTCAAACTGTTTTAAAGATGATATGCTTATTTAAACTTCTCTAGTTTGTTACCAAAAAAAGCTGTTAATTTTTTTGTCAAGCAGTATCAAAATAATTTTACGGAACTTTCAAACGCTTCGTTTATCGAGGGAATTTTGAGTTAGCCCAAACTTCAAGCGGAAGAAAGGTTCATTAGGGTTTAGTAAAGTTTTCTAGAAAGTATTACTTCAATATAATGAATCGTTAAAAAAATACGAACATTCAAACATCGCGTCAAAGTGATCGAGCGCATGAGATGTGAGAATACTTCGGCGCCTCGAACACACCGCGCCGTCCTGTCGTAGCCGCTAGGAAATAATGTTTTCTTATTATTCTGAACAAGAAAAAATGCCCAAAAAAATGTAATACTCACACAGTGATGTATTTTATTGCTGAACGGTTTGAAGTACATCTAATTTAATCTTCGAATATATTAAAAAACTATGTATATATCTTATCACAGGTATCTTTGGACGAAACTTTAAGGTATATGGTATTAAAGTATAATATATTTTTTGTAAAATTTAGTATTTTCCCTAGTAAAAATTCTCATTATGACACGTTTATCCTCCAATTGCAACACAGTCTACGATAAATTGATATAATTTTATAAGAAATTGATATAAAAAGTTTCTCCATGTAATAATGAAAAGTATTAAAAAATTACGGTTTCGCGCTTTTTAAATTTTGTAACATTTAATACCTTGTTTCTTTTTGCTTTACGAACGTTCTCAGCCCAATCTGCTTCATTTCTAGATTTTTTTCTACCACGAGGAGGTTCTGATGAACATGATGCCATTGTCGTTTAACGACTTGATAAAATTTTCACTTTATAAATAAATAATTTTATCCGTTGCACTGAATAAATTAGTCTTTCGAAACATAAACAATCAGGGCTTCTTGTGGCGAAGCATTGTTTACACTTAATGTACTCTCTTCTGTTTTCCTGCGAAAGTATTCTAAAGAAATTCGCACGCGGAAAATTCGCAGAAAAAACAAGAGCGAGTAGAATCGGCAGAGACTCGGCGTAGTAGAATCGGCGTGCTCTCGAGCGCTCGAGAAAGGCAAATTAAATGCTTATGATTTTCTAACCGTGAGATGAATTGACGTAAAAAATCCCAAAAAATGTTATTATATCCTTATAAAGATTTCTTTTGCTGAAAGTTTCGCTCACGTGAAATTACCTAGATAAACAAAGTGATCGAAAATTTTCTCTCCTAACTGATACGACAGGACGGCGCGGCGGTGAGGTCGAGGCGCCGAAGTATTCTCACATCTCATGCGCTCGATCACTCTTTGACGCGATGTTTGAATGTTCGTATTTTTTTAACGATTCGTTATATTAAAGTAATACTTTCTAGAAAACTTCACTAAACCCTAATGAACATTTCCTCCGCTTGAAACTTGGGCTTACTCAAAATTCCCTCGATAAACGAAGCGTTTGAAAGTTCCGTAAAATTATTTTGATACTGCTTGACAAAAAAATTAACAGCTTTTTTTGGTAAAAAACTAGAGATGTTTAAACAAGCATATCATCTTTAAAACAGTTTGAAGCATAACTCCTCTAATTTTCATCTGAAAATATGCAAAAGTTTCTCTTTTAGAGCGAGTTGAAGTCAAAATATTTATTAAATTTTGTTTTTCACAAAATCCAGTTTTTTCACTTTCTTTCAGAAACAGTAAAAGATACAACTTTTTCACAAGAGGAAAAAAGATGCGCCATGGAATTTTCTACAAAGTCATATGTTTCAAAAATTTAATTTTCGAAATCGATTTTCAAGACAACAGGGGCCAACCGGAACGGCCATATGAATTTTATATGCCCTTACACTATCCAGCGGCTCAATTGTGTCATTATGTGCCTTTCCAACATTTTTGCAAAAGTATTCATAATTATAATTCCGAAACGAGATGTATATTTTGAGGTTAAGCTGTCATTGCACGTTGCGTTTCCAAGCATCACTTTGTTACAAGCATGTGATTACAATGGCGGGATAATGTTACCTGCTTCGCTTGTAATTTGTTACTACTTTGAATGGGAAATATATTGTCACTGGGTGACCAGTAGGGAAGTCACCAGTGACTGGTTTTCTGAATCTTGTTACAATTATGTGACTATTCGGACTAGTAACTGTGTTAGCTGGGTTGTTCATCTCCGGAGAGTCGTGGGACCAGTACCTCTAGAGAAAAGGATTCTCTAAGTACTTAAGGCTGTTGCTCTTGATGGTTCGGAACCCATCTTAAACTGTAGGTCCCCCTCCCACCACCAAGTAAGTGCGTGGGAATGTGTGTAAAGGAATCGGGAAGAGATAAAAGAAAAATGTAAACCCTTAGGGGACACATTAGAAGCTTCCATTCCATTCCATTCCTCTTGATTTATCTCCATCACTGCATGATTTTTAATTATTTCTATTTGAAGAATTTTCTTTATTCATTTCCTTTAAATGTTTCGAATATTTGATTTCAGCCTTTTCAGCAGCAGAGAATGTTGCTTTCGAGTCTTTGTCAGTTCCGTTCTAATAGTTATTTATGGGTAATTGCCAAAATGTTGAACATTTTAGACATTTGGGTTTTCGTGAAAAAAAACCTTCCAATTCAAAACATTCGGCCATGATAAAAAAATTCAAAAATCTGTGGGAATATTTAAAAACATAAGTATAAGAAAGAAATTAAAATGTTAACTTGTAAAGGTAATTGCTATAAGCAAATTGTATTAACAAATAATCAACATTCTGCTCTAAAAATTTATGTACAATTTGGGATTGAATTTCATTACTTAATTCTATAAACAAATTATATAAACAAATATACATCTCAGACATTTATAGGCAGAAACAAATCATTTTTTTCTGCTAGTCTTATTGCAATTATATAACAATGATGTTTTTTCGAAAAAAATTTACCATCCATCAATACTTGTTTATTTTATAAACAAATTATATAAACGAATGCACATTTTAGATGTTTTAAGCCAAAAGAAGCCCGTGCAGAAATCGCCAAGTTTCTTCCCGGTTCCAGACTTGGGCCAGGCTGGGGGCCCCTAGCCTGGATCTAGCTCGAATTTTGCAATGGCTCGAGCGTGGGCCCAGCTAGTGACAAAGTTCCAAAAATTGACGACAGATGGCGTAGTACTATTCTCTTTGTTTCCCTATTACTTGCGAGTGTTGAGTGTAAATCTTTACAAAGTGGCAAATTTGGTATAAATAAAAATTCGTAAAGTATCTTAATCAGTAATTTGAGTGATAGTTTGAGCCAAACTGAACTTATAAATTTTGTGTGAGTGATTGAGAATAGTAGTGATGCTGCTGATTGATGATGGTCGATGAACAAAATACAAATCATCATTGAAGTTAAATTGATAAAAATGCCTCAAATAAAAAGCACTCTAAAAGACCAGAGGCATCGAGCACTCGTCAGTATCCCATATTTACGCGGTGAAAGTGCAAGTAAGTTCTCATATTAATTCTAAATAATATTTTTAAATTAAGATTACACGTAACTTCTAACCTCAAATTGAGAAAACTTTTTCGTCGAATTATCAAGTGTAAAAATGTTGTTAATTTATGTAATGATGTTTAAGACTTAGATTTATAAAACAAATATGGCGGACGTAAATTAAAAAATTATAGTATATAGATGATGATGATGACGCAGAAAGGTGGTAGAAATTTAGGACGCGCAAATCGAATGAGTGACTTTTTGAATTGACGTTTTGATTTTTTTTCGATTTTTAAATATTACATATTCATTTGTTAACTTTAAATTTGAATAAAAAAATTTCTCCTTAATTTAGACTTTTAATTTTAAAATTGAAAATTGCTAGGAATCGATAATAAACTAGGGCCAAGCCTGGGCCAAGCTTGGGCCAAGCTGGGCGATCGAGCCTGGCCCTGGCCAGATTTGGCGTTTCATTCAAGCTTGGCCCAGGCTAGATCGCCAGGCCAGGGCCTAGTTTTGCCAAGCCTTAGCCCTGTTTGGGCCATGACCAAATTTCTACACGGGAGTCGTCTTTTTTCTGACCATGCTGAAATTATATTGATAATGATGTTTTCTACAAAATGTTGATATCCATTAATATTTGTTTATTTTGTTAACAAATTATATAAAAGAATTCACATATAGGGCGTTTTGAAGCAAAAAATATAGTTTTTTCCTTCTGATCGTGTGGAAATTATATGGCCAATGACTTTCTATAGAAAAATGTTGCTAAGCTTCGCTAATCATTTATTTTTCAAACAAATTATATGAAGAAGTTTACATTGGAGATATTTATAGGCAGGAAGGAATCATTTTTTCATTTATTATTTTTCAAACTATATTGAAAATAAAGTGTCTAGATGAAATCTTGTTATCCCTCACTATTTGTTTATTTTACAGAATTTTAATTGAATTTTTTTATAAGAATTTATAAATAATATAAATAAACAAATTCACATTGCAGACATTATAGTGAGTAGAAAAATCGGCAATATGATGTAGTAGCTGCATACGGTAACGGTATATTTGCATTTTTAAGAAGCACTTATTCTACCTTTGTTTCAAATTTCCTTGTCAACAATAATTGAAAAACAAGAGACTTATTAAAATACAAGAATGGCGCTATTCTTCTGTTAGCTCGAAATTAATAAGATGAAAAACGCTTACTTTTTGTCCACAAATGCCTAAAATTTACATTTGTTCATATAATTTGTTTATAAAATTAAGGGGTATGGCCACAGTAACGGGAGCGGAATCATGGGTATATTCACTAATTTTTTTTGGTATGAAACTTAATTTATTTTCAAAACGAATTATATGTAAATGAAGCTCCATATATATATATATATATTTAAACGCTAAATGGCCGACTTCTGTTAAGTTCTTTTCGAAGCCTTTTTTTAGGGGCTCCGCTGCCTGACAGCTAGCAACCACAATTTCTAACATAGAACAAAATAAAAAAATTCCTGTTAATCTACATAATAATACTTAGAGAAGCACAGTTGGAAATGTGAAAATATTGATTTCCCCAAAAATGGCAGGAATTTGAAGTTAACAGTCGAATTTTTAGTGAAAAAATTCGTATAAAAATGCTCATAAAATGAAAAGTTTTAAATGTATCGAAAATTCCGTATGTACTTCTTTGCGAAATGTCATGATAAAGATGTGGTTAAAATTTGAAATCGATCGGATAAAAAATGTTAAAGTTATTTGTCAGGCCGCTTTGAAAAAAGCCGTTTTGAGAAAAATGCGCTTAAAGTTTTACATACAAAAGCAGAAAGCAACTGAACGGCGTCCTTTCATCGGTTTTACTGCCATTTGAAATTGTTCTATAAGTATACTTTCGTAGGCAAGTAAGGCCCTCTACATGCCTTCCTAAATTTATGGATTGATGGTTAGTCAAGCCCTAAGGGCTTGACTAACGAAAATCAGAGTACGAGCACGGCACACGCAGCCTCACGTTATACGCTCAAAATTAACACACAAAAAATCCGCTATAAATCGAATAGTATCGTATTTTTATGATGATAAAGGATCGTTTAAGCAAAAAAACAAATAAACGTCATATAAACAACATATAAGGGAAAACGATTTCGTTTTGTTTAAAAACGCCTAAAATATGCATTTGTTAACATCACTTGTTTATAGAATGAACAAATATTGATGGGTGGCGACATTTTCTGAAAGCATCATTGGTAATATAATTATAGTAAGACTAAAAGAAAAACTATTTCTTTCTGCCTACACGGAAAAAATAAGTTGTCGCAACTTTACTTGACGAGTCACCCATTCTGGGATAGGCCACGATTGCTTTAGGATTTCATCTAATTTTTATGAAAGAACCGCTGACTTTATCGAAAAAGTGAGAAAAGTCAATGAATTATTGGAACAAAGTCTAAGAAAAGAATTTTTATTCCGCAGATTTGAACAAAATTTCAGGCAAGAATTCAATTTTTTATAAAAAGTCCTCCGGTTTTCAAAAAATTTGAAATACAATAACTCTAGCACAGAAACTAATAACTGATTTTTAAGTTGTCGAAGAATTCGTTGACTGTCTTCTACATATCTATATATGCACAATATACAGTCACAAATGACGCTTGTGTTAGCACGTAGTGACGGTCAGGTGAAGTGGTGTATGTATAAGTCTGACAGGAGTAGCGGTCACCGGCCGTGGGGTCTAGTTGTTAGGGATAAGTTGCGTTCGATGCGTCATAGACATAGGTGTTAGGTAGTTCGAATCCCGCCGCAAAATTTGTTTCGATTTTCATAGGTTCGTGTGTATCTGTAAAATAAATATAACTCAAGCGTAATTCTATGTGAATAACAATATAGTACATACCCGTGCAGAAATTTCAGCGTGGCGCGGATCGGGCCCAGATCTGGCAGAATGTGGGCCCAGTCGGGCAATCCTACCAGCGCCAGATTCGAAATGAAATGCCTAACCCGATCAGGGCCAGACTGGGGCATCAAGAAGGACGGTCGGATCTGGCCCAGACCAGCCCCCTCTTATTTTTGTATTCTTAGCCATACAATTATTTTTCATAAATTCAATCAAATCTTTTTTAGATAATTTGGGCCTATTCCTGTTTCGAACTCAAATCTGTATTGGAAGTGAAAAATTGGCTAATCTCAATAATTTTTGCGTAAAACCTTTTTTATATTCTAACATGAGCATTAAAAAACGTTTGACACAAAAACTATTAAAATTAGTCACTTTTTCACTCCGAAATCAGATTTGATTCAAAACAGGAATAGGCCCTAAGTATCTGAACAAAACTTACTCAGGTACTTATGCAGTAAAATAAGGCAATTCAATTTTGAGGTTAGGTCCTGATTCCAAGGCACTTGATAACACACGTTACTGTACATAATTTTTTTTTCCTTCAAATAAGGTTTTTTAGAAAATATTTAAAGTTTGGTACCTGAATCTACGTTACTAGAAACCCTACATATATCAATAGAATTTTCTTCATTTTGTGTGACATTAAAATTTAGGATAGGATTTTCTTCGACTTGTTGGAGGTTTACGGGTTCCATTTCAACTTCTGCATTTGCTTGAATCGGAGCTTCAATCCTTTCCTCATTAGGAACTTCCAATCCCTCTTCGTCTTCATCGTCAGTATCTGTAATTACTTGTTATTTAGTGAAAGTTATTAGTAAAACAGACTTGGAGTAGATTACCTATTTTTTGTTTTCACCATTTCTATCTTGTAAACCTAAAACATTCTGACGATCATCGAGAAAAATTACGTAAGACAATAAAGCCAAGTGGAATCACAAACATAACCTCTGCAAACGTTCCTACGTTTAAGTTAATGTTTATACAGTTTTCTTAACTTATTATTTTCAATTTATTTTGAGGTTAAGTTTGCTTGACAGATTATAATGAATCTACTTACCTCCATCTTCATTGCGCAAGTAGGGAATGGTAGTAATTATGTTTCCGTACCCGTAAGGTACTTTTAGTTTTTGGCATTATGCCAAAATAAATAATATTTTTATTATTTTTGATATCACGTCACACTTAAAACCGAACCGTATTGTATGAAATATAAAACAAAACTTCGGATATCGGGCGGTCAGTGCAGCAGATGGCGCTGCAACTTCCAGCTGGTATTTTCTCGATATGTGGTTCCGACCCGAGCCACAAGAGTAGCCATGCGAAAGCCACAATGTGGCAAACCCGATCGGGGCCACGTCGGAAATCGGGACCAAATTGGGCAATTTCTGCACGGGTATAACTGGGAAATATATTTTTTTTATTTGGTTACACTGTTTTCTGAAAACACGTTAGGAGTCATCGAAAGTTTCATTGACTGGCTTCGAAGCATTATTTTATCAGTGTTTTGAGAAATCTGGTCCTCTGGTCTTCACATTTTCATTGAAATTATTTTGTACTTTCTACAACTCTTTCTACTTTTTAAACATGTATGAATCAATGTTTCTAAAGACGATACTTCCTATTTATGACATACGTTTAGCCCTATCCAAGAGTAGTTAACTCAGTCATTCAAAATTTCAACAACTAATTCTTTCCGTGTATAAACGTCTGCGATGTACATTAATATTAAATAAACAAAAAAAATATGCTTTTTCCACTTTCTGAAAAATTTAGTCCTGAATTTTTCAACGAAGAGAAATTTATAATAGGTGCATAATTGCGTTCTAAATGTTATTTTGAACCTCGTTTTTTTATTTTACTTCACTGTGGGAGCGCCGATCCTCTCAATGATTCAAAATAGAATCTGTATGTATTTGAGAATTATTATTTTCTCAAAAATTGTTGGGTAATATCAGGATAAGTTTCCTTGCGATTCATTTTTTTCCTAAACATTAGCAGTGTCTAAAAAATATTGTCATTTTGCTCAAATCTGGTGCCAATTTCCGCCTCGTTATAGTAGCGTGCAATGGTCCCATCATCATATATCTATGTCTATTTATTATACTTGACAGAAAAATTGATAACAGTTGATAGAATAATTACATATAATAAGATAAATTCCTTGCATCTTTTCAGTGCTGGATTCATCTTCAAAGATCCCGTCTGGTATTTTGACAGGAAATATTATCGATCTGGGAATGTTTGATGAATGCATGTCAGTTCAGGTGGTGAAAGGAAATGTAAAAATTCGTGGTCGACACTGTATGTATTCAATAACTATGGCGAATCAGAACAATTCAAGTCCTATCCAACCAACTTTTTCAATATGCGTCCCATCAGCATGTAATGCATATGATGTGGAAACATTTCTTAATAAAACTATCCATGATATTGAGTTTGTAAAAGATTTAGGAATCACTGAGATAACTGCAACTTGCACAACTGTTGGTCCTCAAAGGTGGTCAAACGGAAGCATCATATCAGTGTAAGTACAACTTCCTTTCGTTGTTTCCACAAGTCTTTATCAAGAATACTAGATTTGCAACGTATATAGTATTCATGAATTTAATATTATAACATATTTTTACAATTATTCTTCGTTGCAGGACAATATTATCTATCTTTGTGATTTTTCTCATAATTTGTACGATTCTGGATATCCTCCAAAGAAGTAAGCTTCTTCAATCTGCAGTTGCGAGTAGCTTGGCAGAGTTTTCGTTGTACAAAAGTGCAAACAAAATTTTGACTCTGAGTGCCAATTCCAATTCATTGAGTGCATTGTATGGCATTCGATCTTTGAGTATGTGTTGGATTGTTCTTGGTCATCAGTATGTGATAAGCATTTTTTATGTTAACGTTAACATGATTTATATCATTGATGTGAGTTATTGAACAAAATTTTCTAGTTTCAGAATTGTTATAGGGAGAGGGCACAGTATACTGGACTCACTTACAGAAACATCTCAAGCATTTTTCATAACAAAAATTAGATCAAAATACTGCAAGCCGTTGCCAACTGTATCGATTACTACATTCGTGTTTTTGTCAAGTTTAAGATCTAAAAAAAAAACTCCATGTTTCTTTGTGTTTCCCAGCATTCAACTCTTCCTTAATATACAATTTGTTTGAATATTAGACAATAATAAAAATAACAGTCAAACACTTCAAAAATTATTTCTTTATTATTCAAAATAGTGGATGAAATCCTGGAGATCTCTGTACATATTTATGGCCCTTTTCGCTGTGGATACGTTCTTCATGCTCAGCGGACTTTTAGTGACTTATTTGTTCCTAAAACAAATGTCTACAGGGAGGAAGTTCAATATTTTTTCGTTCTATCTTCACCGTTATATAAGGTAATAATGATGATTATAATAATATACTATATACGACATGAGTGTTACTTAAGTGGATCTTAAGTGGATCTCTCTTGCTCAAAACGAACCCAAAACGATGAATTTCTTCCAAAGAAGACTCTGGCGGAACCTCCAAAGGAACCCAATTTTAATACAGACTTTTTCCGTAGAGCTGTTTTTTCGCTTCGCCCACTTCAACATGTTATAGAACTCTGATGGACATACATCAATGTAAAGAACCAAAACACAAAATATTATCGTGATTAGAACAGACATAGGGACTTGCTAAATATCATTTACAGGTTATAAAGCAAACTTGTAATCATCAAGGTGTATTCATATGACATATCGTTTGCTTTGCTGAAAATTCTGTAAATCCCTAATTTACCAACCCCATGTTGTGAGTGTTTGGTTTGTGAGTGCACCTTCATGTTATTCTATTCAACTGTTCTCTGAAGATACCAACTTTAATTTAAACCGCAACGTTAGTGAATCCCCAGTTTTTTCAGTGGACATATAAAGTAAATGAAAACAAAATTACTGCTTTTTAGGGGGTCCATATCATGTCACATGCGGCAAGTCACATCTGCGACATGTCACATCTGCGGCATGTCACAACTGCGGTATATCTACCTAGTGGCATTTCTCACGAGTGGAAAGGGATTCGACCAACATTATTTCTGTAGCCAGTCACAAGGGTGCCTTTCCGCCCCCCGCCAGACGTTGGAAGACGAGAACGGGTTTGACCACCCTTATTTCTTTGGCCAGTCACAGGGGTGCGGTGAGAGATGCCGTAAAAATGTCCATTTTACTGTGAGAAATGCCGCGCCACAGAGAAGCCGCTAGATTGAGATACCGCAGATGAGACATGCCGCAGATGTGAAATGCAGCAAGTGTGATTAGCCGCAGAGACTTGCCGCATGTGAAATGATATGTCCCCTTTTTAGGAAGCAATTGTGAGTAAATTATAATATAACTGATGCAAAAGCTTTAAAAATTGTGCGCTAAGCAAGCATAAATTTATAGAAACCCAAGTAATAATGTAACTTGCAATGAATTTATAAGAATGATTCTACAAAAACTTGCAGATTAACACTACCAGTGGTAGCAATCCTTGTCTTTGCGATCTTCATCATCCCTCTTATGGGATCAGGCCCAAGGTGGGAGAAACTTGGAAATCTATTTTTTGGTGATAAATGCAGTGAAAAATGGTGGTCCTTTTTGCTGTATATGAATAATTATGTTCAAGCAGATGATCTCGTGAGTGTACTTTAATTATTATCAGTAGCGTAATTTTATTAGCCGTGTTTTTTTAAAGATGTACTACAATTGTTTTTTCAGTGCTTGGGTCATTTATGGTACCTGGCCGTTGACATGCAGTTCTTTTTGATATCGCCACTCATATTATATCCACTTATGAAGAAACCGAAACTGGGATTGGCAATTTGGAGTGTATCGTTCGTCTCGCAAATCGCAACACCTGCTGCAATTATAGCAATAAACAAGTATACGGCCACGGTTGAAGCAGGACAGACGTAAGTTTGAAAATAAAAATAAAATAAAACATTACATTGAAAATATTACTTCTATTGAGGAAAGAAGAGGTATATTCAGTTATTTTTCAACTGTTGCTAAAGTCCCTTAATTTTTATCATTCACACTATCAAACTGAGACTTTTTTGATATCACCTTGATAGTCTCGTATGGCCCAGGTTTGGCACTAATCAGCTAAATACACTTATAGTGAAGAATGTTTTTTTTTCAAGTCATCAAAAAAAATAATATCGGGTAGGTAGACCAGGCCTGAATAGCCTCCATAGAATCTCAGGCCTGGAGTCATTCTATAATTCCCGGACTTTTTTTATTATTTTGAGGACTCTCTCAAACCTTGTAACAAACCTCATGCGAAATTTTTAAAAATTCGTGGCTATCTTAAAGTCTTGGACAATAAAGTGAAGTTTCTTTCACTTATTTTTCCGTGTATAAATGCGTTTTTTTTCAAAAAGCGGTTTTTCGTTGTTCTAGCTACCAAAGTGACTCGGTGCTTCGGTTGTCAATCTAGAGGGATCTTTTTGGGCGTAAAATTTCTGAAACTTATTAAGCAATATATCCCTATAGATAACTAAGTGCTGGCAAAGTAGGCCCATCTATTGTAGAGCGTTACATATTATCTGCACTTCTCAAATATTTTTTCACACTGAGACCTTAATCCATTTATTTCAGCCTCGAGGAGTCGTTAACCATGACTAAAAACCTATACACGGTGGCTTACGCAAGAGGTGGCAGTTGGCTCGTTGGTGTCCTCTTTGGATATATCATAGCTATAAAACGATCAGACTTCAAAAAGGTAACTTAACTTGATTCTACGCTTTAAGAAGTAAGTTAAAACTCGACACCTCTATTCCATATCGCTCCACATGACGTTTAGTTCTTGTCCAGCTCTCCGAGCGTTTAGCAACTGTATATCTCCAAACCTTATGTAAAAAGGCCTGGAGGAGCTCGAACCCAAACGCAAATGCGTCCAATGTGCTAACTTAGGACCGAGCATATCTATGCTATGCATAGTTGTGCATAGCTCCTATGTTGGCACATGGGTTACGCATCTACGCGTTTTCATTCGAACATGTCTAGGCCCGAGGGGCTATTCACTCTCGAATGTTCTATTTTTAACGATAGAAAACTGAGAAAATAAGACGGAATAAAGAAACGTAAAGCATTGAGAAGCATTATGGCTAGTAAAAATAAATTTCTAATCAACGGTAACCGCAATTAACCGATTTTAAGGAGAAACATCACATCGCGAGACTTTCTGATGAATTGAATCTTAGAATAACGTTTCACCAGATTCACGAGTGAATAACCCCTCGTCTTGGTCTTAGGGCCTAGACATTCTTAAACTAATAAGCTTCACGCTCTCGCTTCACCCAGGTTGTAACATAGAACTAAGTACAGCTATATCCTATTTTAGCACATACACAGAAAAAACTAAGTGTAAACTTTACCCGGAATTCGGGGTAAAGATTACCTGCAACAAAAATTACCCCATGTGGGTAAACTTTACCCGCACATCTAGGGTATTATTCTGCGTTTACCTACGTTGAGGGGTAATTCTCAAAGTTTACCCTGAAGGCCTGGTAAATGTCATATTGAACTTTTCACAGTTCTAACGATTCGGCAAAACAGCCTTTATGAAGCCGCACTTATCCGATTTGCCTGTTACACCAACCGTCAGCTAACTTCACTTCAGAGATTCAAAGCTAGTGGCTTCTGATTTTCAAAACGTTGGTGACAACTTTCATGAGAACAAAAGACAGTTTCTGCCCATCGAGGGTAATATTTGTGTTTTACCAATGCGAACAGGTAAAAATACGAAATTACCTGCAACACTATTTACCCTAAGTTTTTTCTGTGTAAATGCGAGCGTGAGCGTAAGCATAGGCGTTCGAGCATGTGTAGGCCATTAGACATATGACCAGGGTTTTACAGTGACTAAACGCGACCTTGAGCGGGAATACCTAATTTATTTTTATGTTGCGATGGATTATAGTGTCGTACTTTCGAAGAAAGGCTCTATCTACATTTTGCCGTAAGGCCTAGTTACCTCTACGCCGTAAAATGAAGATAATATTCACGGCAAAACGTAGATAGAGTATTTCTTCAAAAATACGAAAGTATAGAGTAACATTACGCACACATAAGTAAGTTCTATTCGTTTTGAATTGCAGAAAACAATCTATATTGGATGGATTTGTTGTCTCGTTTCTTTGACGTTTTGCACTTTGGGAATAAGGTCTTTCCAGCAGGAGGATTACATTTACAACGTCGTTTGGGAATCAGTCTTTGGAGCGCTCTCCCGACCACTCTGGTCCGCAAGTGTAGCTTGGATCGTTCTAGTTTGCGTTTTTGGTTATGGTGGTATGTATATTCAATAATAGTCAGTGGCGCCAATGATTTTTCAAGTAGTTCGGGCGAAACTGCTTCAGCCAGACCCCCTCCCCCTAGGCCTATTTTACGACCGCCAATCTTCTATAAGCAAGAGAAGAAAAAACTACGATCATTAATTAAATTTGTTTTGTATCAGCTCAATAACTTAATAGGTAGAAAGCAGATTTAAACATTTTCCTTAAATTGAAAATAAGATTTTTTATTCTCGTCCGAGGTTCAGAAAACGTAACTGTTGAGGGCCATTAGAGGATAGAAGCTTAGAGCCATCAGAATATTTTTCACATGTAAACATTAAAATACACTAATTTTACCTTATTTTGTGCATATTCAGTTACTTTATACAGGTAATATATCTCCCAATTTTCTAGACCCCTCCCCCCTCAGAGTAGTTTGGGTGGTCGCCTGATCTGCCCCCCCCCCCAGAATTGGCGCCCCTGAATAATGTTTATATAAATCAGCTACTCCTGCTTATATGAATCTTTTAACGATTATCAGGTCCAATCAACACGTTTCTGTCGCTTCCGATCTTCATTCCGTTTAGCAAAGTTTCCTATTGTGTGTACTTGGTCCACATTGTAATTCAGGGAATGCAAGCATTTGAATCAAGGACACCGCATTACTTCTCAGACTTCCAAGTGGTAAGCATAGCATTATTTTTAAATTATCGTTTTTGAAATATCGTTTAATTTACTTTTCATCGACTTATTCATTTTTTATAGTTCAACCTCTTCTTGGATAGTTTCGCTCTTTCCGTCGTTATAGCCTTCTTCTGCAGTTTAATTTTCGAGGCACCTATTTTAACATTAGAAAAAATGATATTACGAAGACCAAAAGTAAACAAAAGCCAATCAAGGGAGTTACTTCACGATACAGAGGAAAATAAATAAGTTTAAATAATAAAACTAGTTGTATTAGAAATGGTGTTAATGCGATGTTGTTTGTCTGAGTAAAATAAGTTTATATAAAAAATACATGTAGATGGTAAAAAGAAACTGACATACTTTAGACCAAAAGTAGATTTTGATGTTATAAATCCTTTATTTCTGCCAACGTTTCGAAAACTTTGTCGTTTTCCTCTTCAGGACGTTAAATTTCAAAATTCGTCAAATATTCGTCAATTAATTATAAAAATCATCTTCCTCCACACATCTCTTTAAGGAGCTTCATTTTTGGTAAGAAATTTTGTTTAAATTTTAAAGCTCCTTAAAGAGATGTGAGGAGGAAGATGATTTTTATAATTAATTGACGAATATTTGACGAATTTTGAAATTTAACGTCCTGAAGAGGAAAACGACAAAGTTTTCGAAACGTTGGCAGAAATAAAGGATTTATAACATCAAAATCTACTTTTGGTCTGAAGTATGTCAGTTTCTTTTTACCATCTACATGTATTTTTTATAAAAACTAGTTGTACAACGTGTTAATAATTCACTTGTTTTTTTTTCTTTTTTATCGAAGCCTTTGAAGTGAATGGACTTCAAATGAAAATGTCACTGAATTTTTTACATTTTAAATTGAAGTTTTTGGGAACTTCACGTTGATTTGTTGCAAATTTTACTTGGATTATTCCAAAAACACCTATATACTAGAAAAACAATAATTGTGATCGCTGAAATGCTCTAGGGCTCGAAACGTGGAAGGCGTTAGGGGGATTTCTCGCCTTCCAACCTATGTATAATCCCGCCAATGAAGACTGATTCATAGCCTGTAATTATAATAAAATAAAATGTATGATTGCTACTTTCTTACTATGTACTTTTAATTGTTATTCTGTGTATGAATGCAGTATGAATAATTGTTTTGTAATTTAAATGTGATTCTCTATATTCAATAAGGAATAATAATGGCGTCCGCCAGAAAAGAAATCAGGTGGTCGCTTTCGTGCCCGTAGAATAGTCATTTACTAAGATCATTCATCCAAATATGTAAACAAGAACGATCTCTCCAGATCAAGAATAAATAACCTTTACTTGCTAATATGTACGCTTCGAATCTCAGCGACTTCCGTTTATTTTTTCTTCTGCTTCTCTTCTACCTCAATTGTTTCATATTTTCACAATCACTCTTTCATTCTCCAGCATCAGCTCATCTAGCCCCCTTCAATTCTCTTATCCACTTCGCATCCAATCCACCATCGCCTAAAATTTTTACCACATTCTCTTCACAGCTTCTTTCATCTTCCATTCCTCTTTTACATCCTTCCTACACATGCTCGCATGTTTCCTCTTTCCATTCACAGATTCTGCACTTTCTGTTATCTTTCTTCCCCCAATGAATCCCTTCTCTTAGCTTGTTTCCGAATCTCAATTTTGCTATTCTATCCGATCTTCTCTCTGCAATTCCCTTTCCTAAACACTTTGTTACTCCTTCCTTTTTTATCATCTTATACTATTTACTATATTTTGATTCCTGAATCATCACCCATCATTCTAACCATTTTCTTTCCTTTTATCTCTGCTCCAATTCTTCATTGTTTATTCCAGTCCCCTCTAATATATCTCTAGCACTAAAGAACTCCCGCCTTTCATTGTCCCACCTTTTTAACTCTATCGTCCTCCCTCTCGTTTCTTCTACCTCATTTAACACATTTTCGCTCACTCTCCTTCCTTTTATTCCCTTAGCTTTGTCTCAAACTTCCATGTCCTCTTTCCTGCTCTAGTGCTAAATATATACCTTTGCGCTTCTTCTCTCTTATATTCTCTTCTCCATATATCCAGGCGTCCCTCACTCTATCAATATACTCCACCTTACATATCTCTCTTGTAACCTCTTCTCTTTTCTGTTCACATCTCTGCTTCATATCCTAATATCTGTCGTACCAGCGTATCAAATAACCACATTCTCCTTCTACAATTTTTTCACCTTCTTTTTCCTTTACCTGTAGCTATTTAATTAGCCCTGCCGTTTTTCAACCGTTCTCTTACACAAACTTTGTGATCATCATTTGTTCGCAAGGTATATCCCAAATATTCAAACTTCTCTACTTTTTCCAACTTTACGTCCTTTCATCTCCCTGTCCATTTTTTTTTCTTTCCGCTTTTTTTCTAAACGATATTATCTCAGACTTTTCCGCTTTCAAATTCAACTTGTTTCCATCAAAGTATGTATCTAATCCCGTAATTAGGCCCGCCATCCCTTCTTCATTCTCTGCCAACAACACTATATTATAAGCGTATTCTTTTCTGTTCGCATTCTAACTTCTCTCCATCCTTTTCTCTCCATTTATTCTTCTAAGTCTGAGATTGATATGTTCAATAAAAATCTCTACAAATTTCTTCATTGAACCCCCTTTTACCCTCTTTTTCACTATAACTTTTTCTATCTCAAATTGGTCCAATGAGTCAAACGCCGCCTTTAAGCCCACGAACATTGCTATCATTCAGCCGTTCTCCCTTTTAATTCTTTTACTTGCTGGATAAGTCATATGATATGTGTCGCCCATCGCCCCTATTCCTTTTCTAAAGCCTGTCTGATTCTGTGTCTCCATTTTTTTATCCTCAACTTCCTTCTTCAACCTCACCGATTTTCTTCACTGCAGGTACCGCTCACACCTCTTACCATAACTCGGACTACCTTTCTCTTCTCTATACTCTATTGCACATTAGCCATTCTTATTTATTTAATTTTTTCCCTCCATATTTTCAAGATTCATTTGGAATCTCATCAATACCAGATGTCTTTCCATCTTCAATTATTCTTAACATTTTGACTATTTCTTCCCTTTTTATATTCTCTCCCTCATTTCTTTCCCTACCATCTTTTGCTCCCTTCTAACTGCCCTTCCTATCATTCCTCACAAATCGATACAAATAATTTATCCATTCTACCATCTCAATATCCTGGTTTACTCTTTTTCTCCCTTATTTTTTCTCTCTATTCACTACTTTCGAAACATTTTCGACTGTCCTATTCTTTTCCGCCTATTCTTCAAACCCTTTATTTTCCTATTTTTTTCTTGATCACACAACTGAGAGTACTACTTTTTTCTCTTATATTCTTCTGCATTACTTTTTCCTCTTCTCCATTTTCTTCATTTCTATCTCACTTCCTTCTTCTTCTCTTTACATTTATCATCTCATCCACTTTTATCCTCTTGTTATTTTTTTTTGCTTGCGTACTGTAATATTCTTTCTATTTTATCTTATCATTATTTCGATCTCTTCGTTTAGATTTCTCTGTCCGTGACGAGATCGATGATGAAGCTTGCTGATTGATGATGCTGCTTCTGTCGCAGATTCATAAAAACGTATTCAAAGCTTTGGAATTCCCCAAAAATACACACTAGGAAGAAGACAGTAACATTTCTTAGGGATTTCATGTTAAATGTTGAATGATATTGAGACGTCGTTCATATGGATTTATATATAGACAAAATATTCCCCCCACTTTCTTATTCGCTGCAGTACTTCATAACAATCACTATCGTAAAATGGTATTAAAGTTGACCAATGGGTTTCATTGAAATTCTTACGATTGTAAAACCATTTGGGAACATCTAAATCCAAATCAATGAAACAAGTTTGCTTTTCTTGAAAGAAATAATACAACATACCAAATTTGTCTTGCACACTACCTCCTGAAAACTATTCAAACTTCACCTTTTCCTATCAAACCAATTTGACATTTGGTGTCCATAGGACCGTATATCATTTGTCCAATTCCAACTGATCAAAGAAACTTGCACTCAAAAACAAACAGAAAATTGGCAAATTACGTCCAGTAAGGCACACACCACTAACAAACACATTAAAAAACATCTCTAACCATCCTCTCTGCAATGAAACGATTTCTGCCTTATTTAAAGGACATAATTTTACAGTAGCTCCCTCAAAAATTTCGAAAGAAGAAATCATCAGCAATTTGGAATCCACAATATATACCCTTCCACCTGAAAAAGCTTATGACATACGTCGTAGGACGGCCAACATCTTACGCCAAGCCCAACTTCCCACCTGAAACTCAACAAAACAACAAAAAATAACTATTAAAGAACTTAGTCGGAATAAAGACATCATAATATTAACCAGAGAAAAAGGCAACACAACAGTAATAATGAACAATGAAGACTATAACAGCAAAATCATGGACCTTCTAACTGACGATACATACAAAAAACTAAAAAAAAGACCCCAGAAAAAGAATACTTAGCCAAACCAAAACCCTTCTAAAAGACTCTAAACTTGACAGCAAAACAATATATAAATTAATACCTACTAACCACATCTCTTAAAAACTTTACGCACTACCAACAATCCACAAAAACAACATTCCACTCAGACCGATCGTCAGCGCAATCAACTCACCAACTTACAACCTAGCACTTTTGCTTACCAAAGAACTGAGCCCTCCCACAGAAAACTCTAACACACACGTCCAAAACTCTTCTGACTTTATCAGAAAGATACAACAGATTCCCATTCAACCTCAAGACATCCTAGTGAGTTTCGACGTAGTATCTCTCTTTACGAAAGTACCAATCTCTGATACAATCAATATTATTAAATCCTTTGAAAACTTCCTCTCCGATCTCATACATTCGATAGAACACTGTCTTAATAATACTCACTCCACTTTCAATAACCAAATCTACGAACGAATCTCAGGAGCAGCCATGGGATCTCTAATCTCACCTGTAATAGCCAATATCTTTATGGAACATTTAGAAAATCAAATCTTTAGAAAATCCAAGCCTAAATTGGAATTTCTTAGCCGTTCGTTGACGATACATTTCTCATCTGGACACATGGACTAGATGAATTTCAAAAATTTTCCGATTTCATCAATCGATTACACCCTAGCCTAATATCCACTTCACCATGCAAATTGAACAAAACGGAAAATTGCCTTTCTTGGACGTACTAGTTTACAAAAGACCTGTTAACACATTAGGACATGAAGTTTGAAGAAAACTCACATCACCCATCTCAAAAGCAATCGCAAACGCAAACGAACACCATCCTACCCTACATCCACGGTATCACAAAACAAATAAGAAGAATTCTCAACGAACACAACATCCAAAACATATTTAAGCCACATGTGATAATAGGACAACTTCTAACCAACTTTAAAGATAAAAAGGCACATTTCTGTGATCCGGGAGTATATAAAATCCCTTGCTCTTGTGGAAAAGTCTATATTGGAGGAACCGGGAGGGTTGTGAGCCAACGTGTATAGGAACATGAGAGTAAAGTCAGGCTAAAACATTTCACTGAATCAGCACTAGCTGAGCATCATATCGAAACAGGACACATCATCTTATTTAACAAAACAACCATCAACCAAACAACCTCATAACATCAATAGGGACAATGGATATAATACCAATTCGATTAAGCTTTTCATACTTTTGGGTTTTCTTAAAAAAGACTTGATGAGCCAATCAACTTCGACCAGTCCCCTTGGGCAGTGGGCCGCTCTGGTCAATCACAGGCATCTGAGAGAGTAGTGAACTGCAATGTTCACGAAACGTTGGCAAGATTCATAGTTTTGCGAACGATTGAATCCCGAAATACATGCTTTTAATTGATTTTAATTCTTTTCCTTCTTTGACAAACACACTTTTTTGTGCAAAATCAAGTATTTTGTTGAGTATTCATCCTTTTGGTTTGGAAATTCATCTTTTTCTATAGAAATTTCACGTGTTCTAGTTAAGAATTTCTAGCAACTATCTGATTTGTTAATTCATAAAAAACGGTTGATGACATTTTTCTCAATCCACTAATTTTTTTCTGTTGATATTTGCAAAATTCACTGATTTCTACCTAACCACTTTTTCAAACTTCTTGACCATTAATGTTCATTGTTTTAAGATACTAATTGTAATCTTTCCATATTTCTAATGCAAAATCTTCAATAAAAAAAATAAAATAATTACATATTAGAAAATTAATTTCAAGAAACAGAAATTGACTTTTCTACAATGAAAAAATGAAATTTTAATCCAAAAGGACGAATTTTCAACAAAACAGTTGTATTTTAAACTAAATAATGGAATTTCTAATAAAATTGTTGAATTTCCAACTTACAAAGATGAATTTCAAACCAAATAATAGAATTCTCAAACAAAAAATATCAAACTTCAACCAAAAGCAGTTGGATTGTCAACATTTACAATAATTTAGTTTTGAATTGTTAAGAATAGAATGAAATTGAAAATTTAATTATAATTCAAACTATTAAAAGGGACTTCCATTTCCCGCGTGAAATTGTGTGGCAGTGGTGAAATTTGGTGCTGAGTTTTTCTGATAATTGTGGTGAAATTTGAGATGAGTGGATTGTGGATGTGTGTAGAGGGGTTCGTTTGTGAGAGATTGATTGAGAGATTGAAAGCTTGACAAGGGGGTGAGGATATTTTTGGGGTTCAAGACAGATTTGTGTGGAAGTTGAGGTTGGGTGGGTTTGAAGTTTGTCACAGGGTGGGGGGACCATTTTGGTCGTAGCAGGGCAGGGTAGAGAAGAAGAAAAGCAAGGTATTAGACGTGACGATAGATAGAGACAGAGAAAGATAGAAGGCGGGATCGTTTGAATTGGATTCATGGCTAGCGGAGCGAATACTAGCAAGGAAAGCAGGGATTCAGATCAGGAAGTTTTCTGTACACCAAAAGGGGTGACCAAAGAAAGGAGGGCAAGGGGAAAGTATAGTAAAATGATTAAAAAAATGGATTAAAGGCGAGGAGCGTCGGATCGATGGAGGCATTCATCAAAAGGAAGAGAAGGGAGAGGGGAAGCAGTGAAGACAAGGAACATATAGGAGCAAGCTTGAAAAATGCAAAAATGGATGAGAAAAATAAGGGGACAGAAAGAGACCGAGCTGAGGATAAAGATCCGATGGAAGAGGAAAGATTGAAAGAAACGCGCGAAATGACGATAGAAGTAATGCGGATGTACGAGTATGAAGAAAAGCAGGAGAAAAGGGTGGAGGAAATAAGGAAAGAAATCAGATAGGAAATGGCCGAACTTAGGAAAGAAATGAGGAAATGAGAAGAAGACAGGGAAAAGCTAGAGAAAAGGATACAGATATTGGAGCAAAGGCTAGAAAGGAAGGAAGAGCCTAATAAAGAGGTGGATGAGTTGGAGGGTAGAATACAAGAAATTGAAAGCTCAAACAGTGAGTTTGAAGGTGGGGAGAGTGGGAATAAGGAAAAGGAAAGGCTGAGAAAAATAGAACAAACAATAGAAAAGAAAGAGAGAGAAGAAAGAAAAAGAAACATAGTGATGAAGGGTCTAAGATTAGAGGCGAAGGAGCTGACGGAAGAAGTGGAAGAAGTACCAAAAAGGATTGATGGTAAGGTTACTCTCACATCCGAAATAAAAAGGAAAATATTATTTTTTGTACATTTATACATATGCTGCCCCTTCTTCTTGTCTAGTAGAGTAGAACGGGGCAAGGCAGCCAATTCCTTCTTATTCCCAAAGCGTTAATTGAAATCGCGCGCCTTTTGTAATGTAAGCTAAGTGTCCAGTCTGTCACAGTTTCTAAAAAGCAGCGTCATTTGTAAAAAAAACTACTAGCAGAAGGAACATTTTTGTCATTTACGTTAGTTTATTCTTTATGTATAGATTGTTTAAAAAAAGTTAAGAAAGTATTTTCCGCAGTAGAATTTTGTGCTTAACACGATGGAATGGTTGGTTTTTCGATATTCGAAATGAATTTTTTTTTTTTTTTTTGAGTTTTTGTGTAAAAAAGCACATGTGGGGCGAGGTAGCCAACAAGCGGCTGATGATGCCGAAAAGGCTACGAAGCGAGTTGCTTGTGGCGGCCCTCGACGAGGCCGCTCGAAGAAGGTTTAAACTCATCATAAAGTTTGTTTTTTCTAAACTCCTTATGAACTTACAAAGTTCTTTTTATAATTTGTCATTCTTTCGAAGGGCCGGACAGCAGCAACGAAGTTGACATATTCATTTTTCAAATTTTTTCCAATTTTCGTTTGTTTTCCCGCGTGGAAATGGTCACCATGGCACAAAACACAAGTACCATGGCTCAAGTCTTGAACAAGTTATGGCCCATAGTCGTCAGAGTTCGCCCATGGTATGGCTGAAGTATGGCTTGTGTCCGAATCCCATGGTTCTATTATGGGGAATTAAGAGATGCCTTAAAAAATGTTTGAAGTAAATTTTGTGACGAATTGAGTCAATTAAATGATTACAAAAATCGTTCCAACTTCCGGGCAACGTTTCTACTCTAGGTGTAAATTTTGATCAGCCCAATGTCAGGCCGACTATTTCAAAGGTCGATCGAGATACCGAAATGATAACTATGGACCGATTCTATTTGCCGATCATTGTGGAATTCAAGGAATTCGTGGAATTCAAGGATTTCGTGGAATTCAAGGATTTCGTAGAATTTATGGAATTCGTGATATTTAAGGAATTCGTGGAATTCGAAAAAATTCGTGGAATTCAAGGATTTGGTGAAATGCAAGGATTTCGTGAAATTCAAGGAATTCAAGGAATTCGTGGAATTCAAGCAATTCGTGAAATGCAAGCAATTCAAGAAATTCGTGGAATCCAAGCAATTCATTGAGTTCGTGGAATTCATAGAATTCATGGAGTTCGTGGAACTCAAGGAATTCATGGGATTCATGGATTTCAGGGAATCCGTGAAATACAAGGCATTCACGGAATACAAGAAATTAATGGAATTTAAGGAATTCATGAAGTTCAAAGAATTCATGTTATTCCTTAAATTCATGGAATTTAAGGAATTCTAGGAACTAATGTAATTGACAAAATTTACGGAATTTGCGGAATTCAAAGAATTCACGGGATTCAGGGAATTCATGGAATTTAAGGAAATGACGCAATTAAAGGAATTCATGGTATTCAAGGTATCCATGAAATTCAATAAATTCATGGAATTCAAGTTGTTACTGGAATTCAGGAAATTCATGGAATTCATGGAATTCAAGAAATTGATATTTATAAGAATCTTGTGTCGGCCTAATGTTAAGTAAACTTTGTCAAATGTTGCTCGAGATACCTAAATCATAACTAAATGGACCAAATATTTTTACCAAATATTGTTACAATATTTGCTAGCGAGGTTGGACCGAATACGGGGCCCACTGTGGGCCAAAGTTGCCTGTGGTTGAACCAATCTCGAAAGTGTAAATTGAGCCTCAGCAAATGAAGTCAGTCCATAGTTATTAATTTGATATCTCAGCCGATATTTTGCAAAAATATTCTGCCATTAAGATGGCAAGTATACCATTATACCACTAAGCCATTTCCCTTTCGCGGTAGGCGTAACACTACCCGATTCGGTTAGTGTTTCTAGGTGGATAGTTTCTTGTAGTAAATAACTACAAGTGTGCGCTCACCACACCAACGACACGCCAACAGCACGCAGTTAGTAGTATTCCAAGAGCCTCCACGGACTTTCTCGGTGAGTCTCCTTGCGATTTGCCTTCAGGCCACGCCTTCTGCGAACATTTAGTGATGCCAACGTGTCAACAGGCAGAAGGCGTGGTCCGCGTGGTCTAAAGGAAAATCGCAAGGGACTCACCGAGAAAGTCCGTGGAGGCTCTTGCGCCTGATGAATAGTCCATGCGTTCGTGCCTTGAACTCTCTTGCGCTAAGCCCCGGATTTTTTTCTCCGTGAACCAATCTTTTCAATTTTCCATTAATATCTCAATAATTGAAGCACTGGTATACAAAAAGAGGACCTAGGTCTCGAACAGTGTCAGGCAAATGCAATAGTTAATGAAGGTTGCACGTCATGTTTTCCAGACCATAGAGATGTTCAAATCTTGATACGAATTCATGCAACATGCGCGAAGCATTTTCTATCATTTCTTCTGAAATACACGATTCGCAAAGGAGATAAATTTCGCCGACTAATAATTTATAATGTTCGAACTACTCGCGAGGTGGAACGTCTTCTAAGATCGACAGAAAGTAATAGAAAAAAAAAAGCTTATACGCAGATGCTTTCACAAAGGAGAAACGTTCTCCTGCAAAACAGGGATCAAACCAAAACTGCATTAAAGCTTTAAAAACGCCAATAAATACCATATGCATGCCGTCTAAAGCCATTGTTGTTATCCATCTGTATACCAGCAGGGACAACATAGACAAACCT